>CAFUXE010000560.1:1180243-1226251 GCA_903364295.1 Serranus cabrilla | reverse complement strand
ACACACACACACACACACACACCACCACCACACACATGTAATCCCTCTTGGCTCTCAATTTGTATTCTTCCTCAAAATTGCATCATACAGGGCAACGCTGTAGCGACTGTAGTCTGTGTCGTTACTGTTCTGCCAGTTGAATTTTAAATATTGCAGAAAAATGTTCACTGGGCGCTTAACATTTTGGTGACACTCGGGTTTCGGCACACTTGTTGACATTCCCGGCTGTCAATTCTCGGATGTGTCTCAGTGAACGTTGTGAAATGTTATGGAGGAAAACAAAAAGGTCAAGATGCCTCTGCTAAATTAATGCAAATCATGTTGCTCGTCTTGAAAGCATCTCCCGAAGTCCCAAACAGCCTAACTTAGATTTAATGGGTTTTCTGACCCTGCGGAGCCACAGTGCCACTGTGACGAGGGAAACCTGGTGATACGAGCTCCGAAGCACCATTGATGAAGCGCTTTGCGGTCACCCTCTCTCTCTCTCTGGGGGGGTGTTGGTTAAGTGGTGGTTCATGCTTGGTTGGTCATCATCACAGTTTTTCAATCCAGAGGAAAAGCTCGACAACATGTAGGCCTGAGTCTCTCTCGGCTCCAACTTTTGGGTTTAGCGAGTGTGTTTGTGTGTCTTGAGGTAAAAGAGGTGAGAAGGAAATGGTGCAAATGAGAAGGGAAAGAAAGCCTGAATGAGGTACTCATAGTGAATCAATTTTTCAGGTCTTGTCTAACTCTCGCTTAAAGGAGGAAACGGCTTTGCTGCAACTTGGGTGATTGCAGAGATCCGGGAACATGATGACTCCAAAAAAAAAAAAATCTGAGAGAAACAGCAGCAGTCACACTGTCAGACAGGTTATAAGAGCCAGATTATCTAAACCACTTCATCAGTAGGTATAACAGAAACCCCACCATAAATCTAAGAATTCCTCATTGCACACGCAAAACTTTGCAAAGCAACAGAAAATATGGTAAATCAAAGGTCAAAAGAAAACTGGAAAGTGTTGGTAATAATTCTCTTTTGCCTTTTTCTTCTCTCTCGAATAAGTTTGGTTAACGCGGGTTCAATGCTGGATAACGAACCAGCCAAAAAGGGCAGTTGCTGTAGGCTTCATGGCTCGATCAAACCAGCACCACATTCACTCACAGGGGGAAGTAGATCTACACAAATTGTTTTGCAAATTTTGTGAACTTTGACCAACTTTAAACTTTTGTTTAACCTCCTCAGAGAAAAACAGACAAAGAAATCCACAGAGGACCAGCAGTTTGCAGTTATGAGACACGTTGGTGGTACAAACAGGTCTTTAGAATAAACTGTGCAGGCTTATTGTCTCATTAGTGACCAAGCTAACGAGACACTAAGCCAACAGTCAGGAGAGTTTCATTTTCCCTCTTCAATAATGGTAGAACAGTACTGAGGAAATAAAAACTCCTATTATCTCTGAAGGCAGCACTCGAAGCACATCAGCACAGAGCTAAAACCAAATATTTCACACAGATGGGCCAATTAATTCTGCTGTATCACTTTCTGGTGGGAAACCTTTATTGTGTATCAATACTTTGTTTAAATTTATGTTTAACTGTTTTGGATTATGCGCCACAGAGCAGGTGGCCGTAGAGAGGTATGCCTTCACACAACTGTGGAGTGGTGTGTGGATGATCTTGATGATGATCATGATTTCTGGAAAGAGACATTGCTGTTGAATTTTCTAAATGTTTATTTTTTGGCACCATCTAGTTCCATTATATTCAAGAGAAGGCAGACATGTGTATGGCTGATACCTCCAACTCACACTGAAACTATCTGGACTGCAGATAAGAGGAAAAATATGAATATTTCCTGCTGTTTTACCTGATCCTGAGGTCTTGAAGAAGGTTCCCAGAGTTTTGCATACCTGAGACCAGAAAGTATTTCAGCGAACTCTCCAGAGAGAGAAAAGTCGTCACCTCAATTTTGCCCTGGAGCCCGCTGGCAGGTTAATCTGGCTGCACCTGGACACATTATAAACCTTGTCTGAACGTCTGACTGATATTTTCCCATCAGGGTTCTTTTTTTTAAACAGTATTGCAAATACAAATAAACATAAAGTTCTCAAAAAGTATGTTTCTTCCTCAGCCAAGGAGGTCATGTTTTTGCCAGCGTGTCTGTTTGTTTGATTGTTTGTGTACAAAATAACTCAAAAAGTACTGCACGGATTTGGATGAAATTTTTGGACAACGTGTGTATTGGGACAAGGAACAGGTGATTAGATTTTGGTGGTGACAGGAATCTGGAATTTATATTGTGAATTTATATTATTGCGTCAGTGACCATATTGCCTTCACTAACTGCCACCATCTAGTGGATGAAATATTTCAATGCCAGTGTGCTCCAAAAATACATGTTTTCAGTATAATCCTTCAAGTGTGCAGTTTGGTATTGTGTAAGTGACCCTATTGCCTTGGCGGAGGTCTGTGCTCTACGAGTGCTTTTCTAGTTTATGTTTGTTGTTATCAGTTTTGCAACATCCAATGTGCCAACATTTAAAAAATCCTTGATACAATATCGGTGCATGGCAACTACAACCGTGAAAGGATTCAAAACAAACTCCCAACACAAATAAGACAACCTTTCTCTCGAGCTTTCAGAAACAGCTCAAAATATATACAAGGTCGCTCATAAAACTGGAATCATGCAAGATGCAATCCTCTCTTAACTGTGGTTTCATTTTCATTGTGATATGTTTGGAAGAGATTGATTAATAAAGCTTTGAGAAGATACACACTTTATCTGTAAATAATAAATCCCATTATTGTCACAATCATTTCATGGAAAGAGGTAAAAAATATTGAATTCCAACTTTATGGACGACCGTGTATACATAATGTTTTGTAGCAACTCCACCTTTTTCTACCAAAATTGTGATTATCTTATCATTCTTTTATATCTTGCATACATTCTTTAGGGTTTCAATAGTGTAATAATTCAAAATAGTATTTTTTTAACCTTTTGTAAGACATTTTTTTGTTATTTCTCCTCCTGCCTTCTGTTTTTAATTATCATTGTTCTGTTTCTATTGTAAAGCACTGAGCTGCATTTTGTTATGAAAGCTGCTATATCAATAAAGTTATTATTATTATTATTTATATTAAGTAAAGGTTCAGCAAAGAAATGTGTTTATGACAAATAAACTGTGACTTTAACCACAGAGCTAAAGTTACTCATCCAGCGCCCTGATCCCTCCTGATAAAGGTCACAGTACCTCCTACATTGCTGTAATTCTTAGAGATTCTGTCCAGTTTCTATCTCACCCACCTGCAGACCATGTGATAGGCCACTACTGGATGAGATCAGGCAACCAGCAGCAGTTTAATCCCTCTCCATGTTTCTGGATATAGCATTCTTACTCATACTTCTCACTCTCATTCTCTCACCGGCGCTTTACTGTAACACGCGTCATAACGTCCCCCCCGAGGACAATCGAGTCTTGAACTCGGGCGATTACTCATGTTTTAACGAGTGAAGGTGGCATGGTGAATGGTTACTCAACTGTGGGCCCACGATGGCTTCACAGTGAGATACCACGGTTACGTATTCAAGAGCAGGACCATGGAAATCAATCTGCGCTTGACTGACTGCCGGTGTGTGTCACTGCACAGAACGCTGCATACCTGTGAACATGAGTAAGAAACTGAGAGGACATGACAGATTTGGTGCAAACAGGAGAAGTTTAAGCATGAACAGTTGGGACGCACATTGATTATTTGTAACTTTTTTTGTTGTTGTTGTTGTTGTTGTGGGCGGTGCATCAGAATCCACCGGAGATGGTTCCTGACACTTTTGGCATTTAACAGCATTTGTTCAACCCTGTTTCCCCAGCCAGCTCATCAAGAGAGAGAGAGACATATCGGAGAAGAGGCTGTGAGCAACAAGCTAATCCGTCTGGGTGAAGGGATAATGATGTACTGGCTTGACAGAGAAACACAATCCCACAGCAAGTGTAGCAACAACAGAATAACAAATGCACGGCGCTCTGAAACTGCGGTTAAAGAGTTTCACTAATGAACCCATTATGAAAGCAAACAGGGATATTCGTTAGGGGAACTTGGGCACACGTCCTAAATCTATTAATACTTAAGCATCTGAGATGTGAATAAATATCCTGTTTGATTGACTTGTCCCTTAAATAAACCATGAACTTTTAAATTGATACCGGAAAGGTCCTGTTTCAATCTCATCTTTCACAGATTCGATGAAGAGTGAATAAAGAGAAATAAAAAAGAAATCCCATAAAAAAAAGGAGCAGTTTCCTTGATTAGAGCTGGGCAGAAAAATGCAGACTTTGGCTAAAAGACTATTGATTTTGCAATGCTGTGTAAACTCCCATAGCAGAACTTTTGGGTCTATAAAACGCCTGCTTACTCATTTCTTCAAAGAATAAAGAGATTTTAGACATCCCAAGGCCGCTGCCTTAAAGGCAAATACACATATGGCACTACTATAATCATAGACAGACCAATCTTCATCTCAGAGTGTGAATCTGTCTCCCGCAAAGTAATTTCAACGATGTTATTGAGACAAATCCTCGAGCAGATACACATAAAGCTGATGGGGACTTGTGCTGGGTGAATTTATGGACACATTTTGGAGTTCAGACCTGTCAGCAGCACCACAATGAAACAGAAAAGGATGTAATTACGAAAACATTCTCAGTCCACAAATGTCAGTATCCGCTGCAAACTGATGTCATGAATTTCCATCGCAGGCTATTAAACAGCACAGAGTATTAGTTGCTTGATCGCTAGGAGCTAATGTGAATAAGAGTAATGAGTTGATGGCTGTTTTTTGGTGGATTTTTTTGCTTTGACAGTTCCTCTAAACGAGAAAAAGACTTCAGTTTCAATCAGGGGAGCCAGTGATGCAGCGAATGCTTAAACGCCAACTGAAGATGAATGAAAAGCCACCGACAAGCACAGAAATTTAATAGCTGCCACTTGACGTCACATCTTATCAGTCTTTTCAGCCTGCCAGCCAAGATTACACCTTTTGGCATGCAGTGAGCACCACGCTCAGGGCAGATTTACATGCTATATTACCCTTTTTTCTTTTTATAGTATTTAAACTTGTGGTGCAAAGTTAAAGTTGATGCACATCAGAGAACCATCTGCTGGATAGTTCTGAACTTTAATTTATTCATAGCTACACACGTATGAGGGTATGTTTTCGATGCGGTTTGTAAGCAGGATTATTGAAGAACTGCTGGCCTGATTTTCATGAGACTTAGTGGAAGGGTGCAGCACGGGCCAAGGAAGATTTGCATTTGCGCTGCATTCATGTGTAATCTAAATAATCAGAAAAATTAGTTTCCAATCATATATTTTAAGCTATCAGTGTGTTTTTAGACTCTGATCAATAAAATCCTTTTGCTGTTGTCCATGTTCTTTCCACTTTGTGACTTAAAGCTCATGAAATGAAACTCAGAAATGGGACCATCTGAGGAGCATGTGAATGCACCATCTGTCTTGTTGTTTTGAGCCATGATTGTATTATAACAACTGGATATCAGACCCAGAATGCCGCCTATTGGTTCCATAAAGGATCACCCACCTGGTGCATAAGCCAAAAACTGTTTCCTAGCTTCCCGGGTTTTACTTCCGTGTTATGTGGCAGTATTGTTTTCTCGACTCAAGTTAAGTTTTACAAATATAAACTGGAAAATAATGGCTGCAAGTCTGAGAAGCAGTACTGCATTCTATAAAACATCTGCAGTCTGCATCGTGAGACTCCCATTCTAGCTTTGTATGTATCCCTTTAGTTATTTATTTCCGTTTTTTCTAACTCTGGCTGGCAGCTATTTTTTCTTTTTTCAAGGTCTCCAGATGAAATGCACACATGCCTTTAAATGAGTCGACGAGTCGGGAATAATATGTAACATATTGTTGTGCATTGTATAAGCAGACACTGCAGAGTTACAGGCGAATCTGCTTGCATGTACACATCCACACATGCAAGAGGAATACTTTAGGGTAGGTCTTTTGTGCAGACACTGCAAAACACAGATGTCGTGCGTACATGTGGGTGCATTGGTGCATACACATCTGCATGTAAATAAATCTTATCTAGATATTGGGAGGATAGATTCAGTTGGGAGTTGAGGTGCTCGGGTAAATAGAAAAAAGACACAATTTGCAGTCGATGTCATATGTCAGTATTCTTATGGAGTATTTGCAAGTACATTTACCTGTAGATATACTCAGATATACAGCAGAAAAGCAGCTACACTGCCTGAGTCTGTGGATTGCAATTACAGAAACTGAGATCATGAATCAATAAAGACTTTTTCTTCTTTTTTTTTTTATTAATTCTTGATTTGAAAAGGGAGAAGCATCTCTGGTGAGTGTGGGCGCTGACGGGGTAAACAAACCTTTGGGGTCCACATTGCTCTGCGAGTCTGACTGCCTGCACTGATGGCAGGGGTTTGTTTGTGAGAGCTCTGGGTTGTTGAGGCACTCAGCAGTTAATCAAACTGTCATTCCGGGTCCGGATTGGGGTGGGGACACGTGTTGAGTCAGACTACATGACACAAGGCGAACAACAGCGCACAGCTCCCCTCCCGACCTCTCTCTCCTTGCCGCTATCTGTTAAATCGACTTCTCTGTACAAACTCTCCCTCTATCATTACCTCTCCTCTTACAGTACATCCCCCCAGCCTGTTTGCTAAGGCATCAACACAATGCACTTCCCGTCCCTCTGCAAATTCTCCATTGTGTGTCTCAACATTTTAAGTCAACCCTCCTCACACACACCTTTGTTCCCCACACTGCCTCCCTCCCTCCTTCCTCCTCTCTGCCTGTGATCTCCGTATTTTCTCTGCTTCTCTTGGTTGCTGCTGTCTCTCCTCTGTCCCCCCGCTGGGAATGTTTGGCGCCAAAGCATCCACCAGGGAGCAGGCAGAGAGAGAGGGAGAGGGAGGGAGGGAGGTGGTGAGAGGACAGTGCAAAGGAAGAGAAGCGGGCGGAGGGAGCAGCAGTGAGTTGTGCCGTAGCTGCGAGGGCTGACAGAGGAGCAGGTGGTGATTTACAGAAACAATTTTGAGGATAATTGTGTACATGATCTGCTGTAAGGGACAAGAGTCGCAAAGGCCACTTTTACAATGGCCTCTCAATCTGCTGGGCTATAAGTTTCAATTAAATACTGCGTAAGGTAAGTGGCGCTGCACTGTGGAAACAATGTGAGAGATGAGTCAGTGGAAGTAGATCGGGAGCCCACTGCAAGCCTGTGAACACAGAGAGCTTCAGGCAGCGGCGCTGAAACAAAGCCAGGAATCGGGTGACTGCACTCCGAGCATAAAAAGTATTAAGAGCCACATTGTGTCTGTGAATACAAGGGTTTTAAAACTAATAATTTAATTTGCCTGCTCTGAAAGCAGTATAATCAAACAGTGTGAAGAAGCAAAGCATGTTAAATTGCCGCAATAAATCTTATACAGCCTTATAATAATGAAATAGTACAATTCAGCTCACATGTTGAGAAACGATGATGCCCACTGGCAAATAGATGTTTCCGGCTCTGACTGGCAGTCATACTGAAAACTGTTGCAAAACACTGGGACGGATTAACCAATGGGCATGCTGGGAAAAGGCCCAGGGGTCCACACGCACTTGGCAGCACAAAATACATAAATAAAAAAATAAAAGTACGAGCCCAACACAACCTGAGGCCAACTGTAACAGCAGCTCAAAATCGCAGAGGATTTGAAGCAGCGTTGTGAAGGGAAATTAATCAGTTCTTACAAGGGAAAGTGGAGAGAGGCGAGATGGAGAGGAGGAGACAGCCCCTGGAGAGCAGAGGAGGAGGACAGCAGAGAGACAGACAGGAAATGAAGGCAACAGGTGTGTGTGTTTCCGTGTGTGTTTCTGCGTGTGTGTGAGAGAGAAAGAGAGGACAACCTTTACATAGTATTATCATCATGTAATGTCTTGGATAAGCTTTATTATATATATATAAATATATACAAAATGTAAAAAGAAATATTAAAGAAACAATTTTGCTCCATTATATGTATGTTGCAAGCAATATCTCATCCTCATGCTTCAATTTCTTGTTTGTTATCTGTTTCTTGTGGCTCCACCAACTTTAGTACAAACTCTCCGGAGAACCTATTTAATAAACTGCTGAACACAATGAACCAGAAATCGAAGCTTTATAGCATGAGGAAAAATAATATTGTTTGTTGCTATAATGGCTATAGTTGTAAGGGTATTATTATTATTTTTACATTGATTTCAGATGAGACTTCAGAGTTCTACTGTGTTTCATCACTAAGATGTGACTGCTTATATACAGCATTATGAGACATTTAATGTGTTTTCTTTTAATATATATGTTTATTTTTAAGACTTGATGCCTGGATGTTTTGGCTAAAAGTTAAAAGTGCTACGAAAACTGACTACTACTGTAATTTTTTGCACAAAAAATAGTCAGATTTGATAACGCAGTATCTCAGCACAAACATACTGGACACGGGAGAGCTCAGTCTAAAAATATTGAAATTAGTATGAATCTTTAAAAGCCTGTGCTGACCCATTTTTACAGTGATTGTACATTAGAGGAGCTATAGGGCGGTTAAAGGCACAGTGTGATGCCTTTGAGCGGTTTTAAAGCTAGTGTGGAAAGCACTGCTGTGGGAAACATATTTCTGCGTCCAGAAACCTTTAAAAAACAGTAATATTACTGTAGTGTGCACAAGCCGGCTGAGAACGGATGTTTAAATACTGTGAATAGTTGGCTGGGAAGTGGTTGAGCCATCATGTTTAATGTGACACATCAGTGCATTAATCTGAAAAGGATTCAGGAGTCTACTGTAAGAGTGTTGTGGCTGGATGAAGCAGATTTATATTTACAGCCCAAGGGGCAGTATGAGTATCCCTCCCCGCACGGTGAAACACACGATGACACAGCTAATTCATCTCGGCAGCATCATGACAGCTGGGCAGGGGAGAGTTTGGGGAAAGGGGAAACTGATGAATGACTTTCAGAGTACGGCCGCTAGCTATAGCAAACAGTCTCCCAGTCCCCCACAGGCCCGATGCCTCCTATTTGCCGCTCAGGGAGAAATGAATGAATGGCCCTTTGTGAAATAAATGGTCCCTTTCTGTGTGACATTTACAAATGAATCCTTCTTGTAAAACTAAATCCATCCATTTGTTTTATTAGTTGTGGAGGTGAGGTTCCTGTGCTGGCACTGGAGACTGTGTGGTTGTCATATTCCCACACAGCCGTGGTGATTTAAGAAATGTATAAATGTGTGGACAAAGGCTGTCTCGGATGGGTCAAGGAATGTGTGCAATTATGGATTCAAGCTTTATCACTCAATAAACTGAAAATAAAAAACATCAAAAGGATTGCATTTGAGTATCTTTTGCAAATATAATTAGCTGCCTTTGCTAAGAGTGGAAGTAGCCATATTTCCATCAAAGTCAAATCCAATTTTGAAGCCTAAATCTGAAATGTTGCATGAATGAAAATGTGAGGGATAACAGCAGAAAAACAAAGCTGCATAAACGTACTTTGGTCAGAAGATGGAAGTGTGATGTATAGATGTAGGCTAATCTGTCAATAAACTGTAGAAGAAGAAGAGATTGTGCAAGAGAGAAAAAATAATGAAAAAGAGGTAATCTGACAACTTTGGCTACCCACGAAAGAAAATATATCTTCAGGAATTAGATTCAATCGGGCAACTTATAACTGTTCTCTCATGTCAACTTGTCTTGCCCGGCAGAGCAGAATCAGCTGATCATTCAGGTAAGTTTAAAGTTTATAACGTAAGAACTTGTTTCCATTTCATGTTTAGCGCATTAATGATTTTTAAAAAAATGCACTTCATAGGTTCTTGTTGGCATATTTTTAAACTTTCAAGCGAGGAAAGCTGCAGGCAAAGCAAAAAAGTTACAATCTCCGTTCTCTTTGGCAGCACCTGTGGTGATAACCAGTAATTTCAGTGTTTTTGGGACAAAGTAAAAAACTTTGGCGGTGCTTTCAGAGGTAACTGCCATCCCTCTGACATTTACACATCCCTCCCCAAGACGAGCACAAGCTTAAGCAAAATAAGACACACACACGAGCTGCACTGCATATAGTGTTCATACTTTAAAATCAACATCAAATGGCAACAACATGACCAAAGTTTCTCAATCCTCCTGCAGATATAAAGCCTTTCAATACGGTTTCGTGATGAGAAATAAACGCCTGGAGCAGCACCTCCCCTTCCCGAGGGACGAGTTGTATCCTACAAAGTCTTACCCTTTCAAAATATTATATCGAGTTTGCACTTGATTTTTAATTCAGCGTAAATAAGATCAAGAAGTGGGATCCTCAGGAGACATCCTGTCACGCCCTATTAAATTCAGTCCCAGCTCAGTTTAAGAGCAGCTTACAATCAGAGGCCTATCAGCTGCTATTAACGAGCATTTTCTGACAGTGAACACATAAACAAAACACTTCTTCGATTTCTTGCCTGTAATTTACATATGTCCAAATTCTGTTTGTTCGCCTTGTCCAGAAACTTGTTTTGCACCAAACACGCTGGCAGCTTGTTAAACTGCTGTCAAGTGTGTGCAGGAGTGTGTGTGTGTGTATTGCACCTCATGTCAGGGGGGATGTCAGACATGCTGTGAAAGCAGGACTAACGAAGGTAGTCGATGGTAGTCCAACTGGCTGACAACTGGGCAGAAAAACCGGCAGGCACGCATATACACACACGTACAGACACAGAGAGGAGGATCAGACTGCCAGAAAGGATGAAACAGACAGTCCATAGCCAGCTGCACGGTGGGTTGCACCTAAATGGATCTTTCATTTTGATTTCATCTTGGTCTGCAGCGTAATGGTCCCTCTGCAGATGCATTTACAGAAAGCAATATGATGGCTAATGCCCTCCACCTAGTGCATGTTGTTCAGCTTGCATTTGGCTAAGGTGTGCAGCAGACACGGTCGCTAATTGCTGCCATGATTTATTTGCCTTTTTTCTCCCTAATAACTCCCAATCTCAAGCTGCCTGAACAGTGATGTCCTGATATAAACCTGAGAACGGAGAGGTGGGGGTTTGAATCGAGAGGGCACACCTCCCCACTGATGCCGGTAATTCTGCCAGCGTATGCTACTTAGGCAGACGTTATTGGTGTTAAGATTTGCATCAGCTGTGCTTATTAGGTTGTGGCGCTGAATAATATAATCAGCCCCTCCTCTAGTTTTCGCCTCAAGGCAACAGTGCCAGACCCCTTTGAGATTGACTCTGGGATTCTGGGATGAAACAACAACCGCTCAATCAATAGACCTTCCACTAACATTAGCTCAGGGCAGGCCAGTTTGCAATGTTCAGCTCATTTACATTTAAGGCTGTTTGCCACTGCTCTTATCCAGAGTGCCTCAAAGTGACGGGGCAGATATGTGTTCAGAGTCTTAAATAACTATCTTCGGAAGAGGACAATGTTTGCACAGCTGGCTGATGAAACGAAGCCTGTAATGTTATATTGTGGGACACCGAGCTGCCTCTTGAACCCTGCACAGCTCTTCCATTTCAACTTTAAAGTTGCATTAAAGCATATAGGTGCAGATTTTTCTTATACCACATGTACATTAAAAGAGTTAGAAACCACAGCCCCCAAAGTGGAATTACATCCCCCTCTCTATCAGACCTGCCCTCTCTATTGAGTCTTTCAAGTCCAGGCTAAAAACCCACTTTTATTCATTAGCATTGCCTGATGGGGCTTGGTATTTCCCTAGTGAGGCTGCGTTGTTGTAATGATGTTTAATGACTAGTGTTACTACTGTCACTGTGAATTTTCCTAACCCTGACTGTTTACTGAACTTTGGTCAATGTGAGTCGGTTTTAAATGCGCTTTAGAAATAAATTTGACTTGACTTGAATTACTTGTTGCAATAATTTCTTCTGTCTATACTGGCTGTGAAGAAAGCCCTTTCTACTAATGCTGTACAGTTAAAGATGGGGTTCAATCTGTAATTCTTCTCTCCATACAAAAATGTCTTTTTCTTAAGGTCAGCCAAAGCTAAAACTCCATCTACCAAAGTTATAGTAATTCTACTAAAAGTAATGTTTCCTAAGACGGTCTTACACAGCAATATATGCTCCATTCAAAGATATTTTGTGACCTCTTGGTTACAACATGAGAAGCTTTTTTCCAGAAAATATTGACTTGCTTGATACCACCGATTCCAAAAATGTTTGGATATTGTGTAAAACATCAATAAAAACAGGATGCAACAACTTCAGCATGAGTGTAAACAAAAGTTTCCCAGTTTGAACATAAAATATCTTGTTTTTCAATTGAAGGTTGGTCAAGGTTGATTATATAACTCTTTTGAAACTATTTCAACTACATTTCCTTAAAAAATATCAGGAAAGAAAAACCTATATGACTAAAGCTGCAATATATTAGTTTCTTATCACATCACAACTCCTGAACTTTAAGAAAATTTTCACTTCCAAGGTCGTGAATGCCACAAAAGAGGGGGACGTTCATATTCTGGTAAACACGGCTCACACGACCCCATTTGAAGGCAGCAATAAATCTATGCACCACCCACTTGATTTGGCAACTCAGTCTGCTGTAGCCTCATATTTGCTTCGACTGAATGTCAGAAAGCATCTGTGCTTGGAACAAGGACTGTGGATTTTGCCACTAGTTCTTACAGAGGGAGACTTCTTCATGGCCTGCGGACAGCGGAGGGATTACAGCGACCAAGAACTCTTTAAGATACGTGTCAGCATATAAGATTAGGAATTTTCAACAAGATCTTTATATTTTCATCATCCAACACTGAAGTATTTTTGACAACATTTTGTTTTCTGACTGTTCTCTGACCCCAAAAAGGTTCAAATGTTGCTCCTTGTCTGCTGGGTGCCCAGAGAGCCATAACAAAGAAAGGTGAAACTCTGCGTTTTTTTCTGTAAGTGTGTTTCAGAGTTCGTGTCCAAAAAACTAGTGGCCTAAAATCGATTTTTGCAGCTTAAAGTTTGGCATGGCTCCATATAATCACTCATCAACATAAAAGTTTCATTAAAGGGATGTTGCAGTGTATCAGAGCAAGAGTCAACGACTGGAAGTCGTGTTAGAGCCGGTGTTTAGTAAGAATTCATAGCCATCAATGCACGCTCTAATAAAGACTAATACCACTGGTGTCCAACTTTCCTCTTGGGTCTTTTCTCTCTCACACACACACACAAAATGCATACACAAATATACCCCAGGCACACACACATATCTAGGGTGGTGTGAGGCGTCCTGCTGAGTCTACACTCCGCTACTGAGAGCCACTCTCTTCCCAAGGGAGTCCTGCTGACCACGATAGATGCAGTCATCTGTGAAACTGTGGAGAGGAGAGCCAGCAAACCCTAGTTCGGCCACGAACACATACCAGCCTTTTTGGCATCCTTTAATACCTCACACACACATACATACATACAAAGTGACACACTTAAATATCTATTTTCTGTTCCATTCGATGTACTTGAACTACTCTGGGAATAGATATGTTCCCGCTCTGACAGTCTGTAATATATAATTATCCTAATAGAGGGATTGGTGCAGCTTTAAAGGTCTGTCTGCACATTCATGCATGCATCAGTGCACACACACAAAAAAGAGTTTGGAGAAAAGACAGCAGGAGACATAAAGAGAGAAGCTCTTAGGAAAGGACAACACCTTTGTCCTTACAGCTCCTCTGAGGTCCGTTCTGTCAGTTTTATTCCAGCTCCGATATTAAGTTCAAGGGAACCATCCTGTAGGAAGCCATTAAGGCCCTCTCATCAGCCTAATTAGCTGCTAGTAAGTGGCTATTGGCCCTGTATAGGACACTTGCCATATGTCTTATTCATATGTAATCGCTCCGGCAAGACTGCAGTATCCTTCATTTTCACATCATTAGGCCTCATTTCTCTTAGTCGCAGAGTAAAGTGAAAGTTCTTTCCCTTAATTTATGCCACTTTAATGATTAATTAGCATTTGTGTTGCACAGTGTTGGCTGATATCGAAGAGAGGAAGCGATGTATGGGTATAAATTAAATGACCGAGGCTTTATATCAGGTTGGACTCATCTTAACAGGGAGTGAGTGCTGCTGCACCTCTTGTCACCAGCCGCCACAGAAGACTGATGAGAGATTTAATTAAAATGGCTGCATTTGAAAACACCGGTCCATCACGCGGATGGAGACAAACAGGGCACGTTGACAGAGTATCACAGTGTCTCTCCTCGTGGACTGAAGTCCTTCATGTACATAAAAGATGGAGAGAAATAGAGAGAGACAGAGAGAGAGAGAGATGGAGAGAGACAGAGAATGGGTTTCCGCCAAGGCCGTCCACAGTGTGCAAACCTCAGCTCATGTTTGATTTGTAATATTCATTTTTTTTAATCCCCACAACACACAAATAGAGCTTAATCCCCCAGGAAAACAAACAGTTCTTTCAAAAAATGCAACCACTGTGTTTCCACTGGCAGCAGCTCTGCCTCTACATGAAGCTTTAACTGGGCAGCGGTCACTGCAGCTCACAGGGTCTGATGTTGTACTGTAGTGGGAATCAAAGGTTTTCTTTAGAGATGGGATTAAACCTCTTCTTTTTTTCTCCGAGTGATTTTTTTGCAAACAAAAACAGAAAAAGAACAGCATGCAGAGTCCCAGTGCCAGAAACTCCATGAAAGCCAGTTGGGGCTCTAAAATAATTGTAAAACACTGCCCCCTTGTGCTCACTGTTTGATATGAGTGCATGCCAGCGAGGGTGGAATTACACATGCTGGCAAGGAGAAAGGAATTGCTGGAAAGCCTTGAAAACAAAGCAGAAAGATGAGTATCAGAGGCACCAATTTCACTAATGAGATCATCAGACTGTTTTAAACGGAGATTAAGAGAAGCATTGCTGTTATGCTTTAGATATAATGTTATCCATGCAAAATTTAATTTAGCTTTTGAAGCTCTGAACCAGAGTCCAACGGATTTGTCACAGACATAATTATCCATCAATCTGCTTATACGTTGTCAATGGATTGATGCTGAACGTACACTGATGTTTATTTTAATAATAACTATATAATTTTTGTATTAATTATTTCTTTATTAGATTATTCAACAATTTGGTGATACTGAACATACACTGGTGTTCATTTAGATATTTATTTTTTATTCTTTATTTAAATGCTCAACAATGGACTGAATATTCAGTACTTATTAATTATGCATTTTATTTATTTTTCTTTTAAATACTGAACCTACAGTACTGATGCTTAATTGGCTAATTATTTAAAAATGTTTTATTCTTTTTTTTCTCAGTATTAACATCTAGAATTGGTTGATGTGTTATACATTTCATGTATAATTTATAATATTGTTATATGCTCTTAAATGTATTTATTTGTTTAAGAAAGCAGCCATCTGAGTACATTTGCAGAGTCATATTGGTGCAAAATCCACATAGAAAAGGTCTATTTTTTTTATAATCCAGCTGAAATAAAATCACTACATCAGCTGCCATATGTGAAATCTGATTCTGAGCTATAGCTTAGCATGAAAGAGGACACCTCTGAACTTCTGATCTGAAAACAGCTAATAATGGCAGAGAAGATGAGAGAAAGTCACAGACAGCTATCTGAATTTCAGTGTTACCATAAATATTTAATGACCCTGTGCTGTCACCTCTCAGAGGGGAGGGAGCATCTCAGAAGTGCACACTTTTTAGAACTCACAGACTATAATGACACAATCTTAAATTTGAAATCCCTGATATGAGTTCAGTTTGCTCACACTGTGCCAGGCGTAGCCGGGAAAGAGAAACAACTAAACTGAGTCATTAAGCAGTGTTTGCTGTTCAGCACAGATGCATGCAATTCAACAATCCGCCTGTGCTGCTGTGTGAGTATCGCCTGATGGATCTGAACTTCCAGCCAACTAATGAAACAGCAAGAATCACACATAGATCAAGCTGCATAGAAAGCATTTGACTTGCACGGCGGAAAATAAAATAAATCACAAAATGACTACATATTACAGACGGAGGCACAAAAATCTATTTCCATTTGAAGAAGTGACAGTTTAATTAGCCTAATTGCAGAAGGTGTAGAGTAACTGTTGCTCCACAACTGACAGGGACAAATTGAGTTCTGCACATACTCGATGTTGGCACTGCTACATTCAGTTAGTCTCTCTTCTTTGTTGGTGGAACACACATTATGATCCACTGCGCTCTGTTTTTTAGGGATAATTTGCTAACATCTAATTTATCATGGCATATGCTTGAAGATAATTACATTACACTCTCACTGATACAATCTCTTCCCAATGGCTGCTTAAAAGAAGTGCTGAACCATAACAAGTATTTACAGCTCAGAGCCAGATGGCGAGGCCAGCTCTGGCATTTCATTTTCCTTTCTCCGAAAATATTCCCCTCGCAGTCCGTCTGCCTATCTGTCTGTCTGTTAGAGCCTGAGCCCGCGGTATATACAGACTGATGCTCTTGAGGAGACAGGAGAAGGGCGTAACCAGAGCCACTGGCTGATTCTGTTGACAATGCTGAGCTTAGGAGAAAGGCAAGCTGTAGCTAATGGGCTGGCGATGGAGCAGGAAGCCGGGATTTGGATCACTGCTCTGAGGGGGGCTCACATTCTGCTCTGGGACAGAATTGCTGCAACCTGAACTGTTTATCTGCAGGGCGTTCACTTCACCATTGACCCGGCCCGAAGCCAGAGCCCATTGCAGTGTGCGCACACACACACAGACTCAGACAGACACACTGAAACTTATTTTACATGCACCAACAGCAGCCAGAGACGCTGGACGGAGAGAGAGAGGAGGAGGAGGAATGGACAGAAAGCCCCAGACACTGAGAGAGACAAAATGCAATCAATCAGCTCACCTCCCTTACCCGCCCCTCCTCAGTACTCCAACAATGGAGTCTGCAGGCCATTAGCGGCTCTTTAGCAGAAATAATAAACAGGCACTAGCAGGAGTCCAGTGTCCACCGCACTGGGACCAGTGCTGCTGCCAGTTGTCACATTAAGCAAAAGTAAATGCAGTTTATTGATTTGCTGTTGAGAAGAAAAGTATGATAGAAATACATAATGCGTGCTGTGAAGTGAGTTATTCTGCTCTCAAGATGTAAACATGCCTTTCCTATGTGCCAGAAGCGTGGCTAAAGAAATCAGCCACCAATGCCAAAGCAGAAGGGACAAAAATTCTCATAGAGCCACATGTTAAAATGTCCAAGTTTACAGCAGAAATAAACATGTTTACAGCGTTTTTGATCTTTCTAACTAATTTCCCCATTCATTCGACTCTACACTGGGTTAGTTATCATATAAATCCCCTATTTAAATTATATTAATACTTAAAGTTGTGAATAATTAGGGCACAGCTGAGTGACAGTGAAAAAAAATCACACTAAGCTTCATGTCATCTCTTAATAAACCTGAAGGTGATGTCAGAGATATCTTATACACTCCATATTTAAAATAATATTTAAAATTAGTCCATATTTTATACAGTTTATTAGCTAACCTCTTACCAATAATGCTGTTCTCTTGTTGATGCCTCATTTGTTTTTTCCATTTTTGCTAATTCCTCTTTCTTCTGTATCATTTCCCCCCCAGCTCACCTCATCTGTGTCTACTTCAATTTGGGATTTCCCAGAATGCCCTGTGACAACTCCCAGGGAATAGGCTGACTCTCACTGCTTTTAATCAATAGTAGGCTTATTGGGGTAATAAATGTGCTAATATCCTAGTTAACGGTCTTCTGAACACTGGGATGCATCTCGGACTACAAAATGCTGTGCGGTTGCATTGCATCTGTCTACTGCAGGTAGAGAAAAACACTCCAGATTAGATGGATTTAAAGCATCCAAAGATGTCCATTATCTTTGGCACTTCAAACATACCATGGTAACATTACCTAAAATATCTCAACTGTGTTATCTGCACAAATAAAGCAAAACATACACCAAAAAACTGTTTACGTCACCAAGCAACACAAAGGACATCAGAAACAGCCGTTTCTAAGCAGCCGTGAGGTGTTTTCCTTAAATAACCTCTGCTAAATAGATCTGTTCTCAAACCATTTCAGAACAAATTTGAAATTTGCTTTGGAAACCGGAAAACAAAGCAACAAAGAAAGCTTCAGTTTATAATTGCTTCATGGGCGCGCATGAGCTGAGAAACAATCAATGATTATATTAGTGGGAGGCTGTACTGCAGACGGTTCAAGTTAAATTGACAACTGCTATAATTAGTCCCATTAGACCTGACAAAGAAATAATCACTTGTCACTTGCTTTAGTCAGGTCCTTAACCTTGCTGCATTAACAGCTACACCTGAAACCTGCAGGCATGCACACACAATATACAAACAACTGGCACTTCTTTATGGAAGGTATCTATAGATATAAACATATATATTGCTAAGAAGCTGCTCAGGTAATGTATGAGTGCTGTATATGAATGGGGGAAAAACAGTGTTTGGCAACACACTCTAAGCTTGTCACCTGTTCTGTAATTATTCATGATTGACCTCTTGAGGATAATTGGTTTTATACACGCTTATGAAAGAAAAGCAAGAATCTGCCACCGCTTCACCAAGGTGTGCAAGATGATAATGTGATCTAAAGAGCACTCCATCTAATTCAAAGTAAGACATAATGAACGCAAGAATGAGTTTTCAACAGCACCGTGGCAGTAACGTCTGTCATTGAATAAAGCCTGGTCACTGCCTCCCTCTCATGCTAATAAAATGGCACACTGCACTGCAGTCACAGTACTTTGTCTCTTAAAACGCATATCAACAGAGGATGACAGCTGGCCCTATTTCACCTCAAGGACATCGGCTATATACCCCACTTTTTTCCCTCATGATACTGATTCCTTTACCTGGGCTTTTCTCCATTTTTCCTTGGGGAGGATGGTGAAATCTGAATAGAAATATGTAGAGTAAGATCTATAGTCTGCTGTCAAAGCAACATTTTACTCTCTCTTCTTCTTGCTGTATAGAAGAATATCCTGCCTTTTGTGTCAACATGCCTAGTGTCTGGCCTCACACCAACACTAAATTGTCAGAAATTGTGTTCAAAAGAATTCCTTCAAGCCAAAATAAATAAAAAAAAAACAGCTGTATTGCTGTGATGGAGGTACTATTTTTAATCTTCAAAATGTTCTTTTCTGTACATCAAACTCTTCACTGCAGCAGTGTTTTTATTTAACTGCAGGATCATTAATTTAACTCTGCTTGCACAACCTACGGTAAACAAAGACGCCCTGATTTTAATTATTTGCCCTTTCACGTCTAGTGTCATAAAACATAAATAAGTCTACAGCTCTTCTTTACACACATCACCCGCACCTCTTCCTCACCCAAGTCCTTCATTTCACATCGCCTCATCACTTTCCACAAACTCAGAGTTTGGAGTTTTGGTTGACAGGATGCAACTCTGTACAGCTCTCTGCTTCTGAAGCTCCCAACCCCATAATGTCAGAGCTGCTTTCAGTGTTGACGCAGTGAAATCCCTAATGAAAAATCACCTGTTAAGACAGGCTTTTAATGTTTAATGTCAAGTCACTCTGCTTTCCTCTGCCTTTAAATCTTCCGTGTGACAGCTGTAAGTCTTTACATAACTTAGTTTATGACAACGATTTATATAAGTGTGTTTATATTTATTTATCAAACTTATGACACTGATTTTATTTGTTAATCCCTGTCTCAAAAAATACGAAGGCTGCAGCTTGTTTTCATTGGTTAATCGGTTAATTAGTTAATCATTAATCTATAAACTGTAAAAAACTTATCTGAACAACAATCCCAAACCACAAAATATTAAATTTATTATCATGGAGGGCCAGAAAACCAGCAACTAGAGACACTGAAGGAGCCCAACCAGGGATTTCGTTTTGTATTTTTGGTTAAAAACAATCAAAAAGGTTCCCAGTTCTTGTAATCGACTAATAGATTAAGCAATTTATCATTTGGACTCTTATCACTTGTAACTAACACTTGCACTAATGTTATTCTAATTTCGTTCCTACTAACACCGCAATAATTATTGATTAAAAACTAAATTGGAGATTAGCAGAGGCAGCATGTTATCTGATTGGGTTAAATGGGTATAGCGTGTCAATAAGAACGCTTTTATACACTGATGTCATTGCAACTCATGTAACTTTAGAACATCCATTAGCAGTCCGCGCATACCTATCCATAACTGTGCAAAGGTCAAGCAAATCAATAGACCGATAGCTGGATATGGTCAACACTTCTTGGTAATTCAGTATTCTGCTCTTGTGCCGTCTGATGTGCAAACTCAAGAGAAAATGGGGCTGCAGCCACGAAACCAAAAATACCAAAACTCAGGGAAAGTGTGTGCAGTGAGAGGCTGCACTGAAGTTTCTTATGGAAACAGCAAAGATTCCTTCAGTGCCTGATTAATTCAATAACAACAGCTGCATGCCAAGTATGCCACTTTAAGTAATGGGACCTGCTTTTATTATGTCTGCTCTTTTTTATTTACAATAGAGCGTCATTAAAGCAGACACGCTGACTTAGAAAACATTTTTATTTACAGCAGTGACTTGGGATTGTGAGTAACTGAATTACCTCACAGCAATAAATAAACTCTTTCATCCGTATCATTGATTTTCTACGGAAGCACTATCCTTGCATTACGGTTTAGTTTTTAGTGTTAGGTTTTTATTAAACATCCTCATTTCATCACAATGAACCCAAACAGAATATTCTGTATAATGAAATCCTGCAGCCTCCTGTCTATATTCTTCCAGGCCACATTCCAATTTTGGATCTCCATATGCTATATCACCAATCAATCAAAACTATTAAGTCCTCCAGACGATATAAAACACCTCTTGGATTTATGAAGTGCCAACTTGCACTGATGATTGCCAATATATAGTCTGCTCTTTCCCAGAAAGATCAAACATTTGAAGTTATTTCCAAACATATTGGGGTCTCTGTGTAACTTACCTCTCTGAAGTCTTCGGGTCCGCAATCTTTGCCTTTGTACTGACACTCCAGCAGCATGTCCTCCATGCGGTGTCGAGTGCGGTTGTAGAATTCATCGAGGCTGAAGCGAGAACCGGGCGGGCGGTCCGGCTCCGGAGCGAGAGGAAACCCCGGTGCCATGCCTTCTTCGAAGCCCAGCAGAGGGCCCATGAAAATCAGGTCGCTGTAGCTCATCTGGGACTTCCGAACAAAGTTATAGTTGCACATGGTGATAGCAGGAAAGGCCATTTCTTTGGCCACTTTTTCATCCAGCATGGTGATGTAGTCATACTGGAGATAGTATATGACCCTGTCAGCTACCTGGAACAAGAAGGCGGACAGGGCCATGGTGAAGACCACCGCCCAAATACCCTGGCGAATACCAAACTTCTTGTCCTCCACAAACACGTGGTTGGCACCATGAAGCGAGCAACCGTCGAAGAAAGCGGCCAAGTCGTCCACCTCGGGGATGTCCTCCTCCTCCTCCTCATTGTAATCGTCCACCTGACTACTCCCATCCAAGTACTCCTGCGAGCCCCCGTCACTGTAACTCTTCTTCACTCGCTTGTAGTGGTCGTCAAAGCCGTCTTTACCATATCCTCTTTCGGGCTCGTCGTCCGTAGAAAAGGAGATGGTGCACATGATCCGGACCGGCATGGTGGCAGGATGAATGAATTAAAAATGCTTAGAATTAAAAAAAAATGACAGTCCTGAGACAACCCAAAAGTCCACAATCCTGATGCAATGAAATCAGGCAAACTGATGCAAAATCATCAGCTGCAATAATCCTGGAATTCAGCAATTAGACATCAAAAAACACCTACAGATCAATAATTCTGTCTCAAACTGTGTTGACCCTAATGACCCAATAAAACTCAAACTGTCCCGAACTACGTCGAAACATCACCGGAAGCAAAAAGCACCAGCTGGAAAGAGAACCACACACTCTTACCGCCATTCAAATCTACTCTGAGTTGAACTGAGATGCCTTGCCTGGGTTTGTCCTTGTGTCTCGGGGGCAGATCCATCCCTTGGAGCAAGAGTTTCGAAAGAGAGAAGAAGAAGAAGCAGAAGAAAAGGAGGAGGACAGGGGAGGAGGGGGAAGAAGGTGAGGCCGTGAGGAGTATAGGACACAGAATACTCCCACAGGGCCCGGCCACAGGTCACCGTGCAGAGTTTCACCATTTACAGGAAAAAAAAACGGGGCTTGACGCAGTGGGAGAGAGGAAATGTAAGCAGCCAACGTACAGTCACAAAAGCACTAAATAGGCTGTTTATTTCTGCTGATTTCTGTTGTTCTGCATGACCTCACTCCTCCCCCTGAAAAGAAAATGATCTCAGTACCGTTGTGTAATCAAATGCAAATAATACTTAGGTGTTATTGAAATGACTACAGATGAGCAATTTGGGAGGATTCATTCGATTATACAACACAACCTGACATGCAATGGTTTCATTTTGAGATCTCATGATGAGTACAAGGAACAGCAACAAATAAGTCATGTGTGATGCCTAATTAAAAAAAAGCTTTAGGGTAGAGCAACCTCCAAGGAGTAAAGTCAAGAAATTAAATCAAGACTTCCATTCACTCCTTGTATTTCAATCTAATGGCTCATTTTACCAACACATCTCCTCCACAAGGCTGTAAGCAGGTCTGTGGATAGCAGATTAACTGAAAGGAAATATGTACAAGTGGAGAAAGAAAGAAAAACATCTCAACCGCTTCCTTTCATTATTGAATATGGAGATAGACGTAGAATCCCAGAGGTGGTGTTGGTTGTGATATGAAAAGGAAATGTAAGAGACTGATCCATCTGTATCGATCCGCCTCCATTAGACTGCTGAGATTATTTTCAGAAACATGGTGGTGCCAGAAAATGAAACGTTAGATGCATTTAGGGAGATGACAGCACTCTTTACAATAGAAACCTACAGCTAATGATACCACAGGACACCTCTAAGAAGCAGCCACATTAAACTTGTTAGACCAATTGAAAACACATTACCCGCACCGATCCATTGTGTTAGCTTTTAAACCATAACAACCCACCAGTGTGTTTTCATCAGGAGGCGGAAACTCTTATATCAAGTGAGAGGGTGAGAAAGGCAGCAGACTTGGTCAATATGTGCTTAACAGCAGCTGTGAAGATTGTCCATCACAGGAAAAAACAGAAAACTGCTGATGATAAGAGAGCAAACAAAAGGGTTGTGGCTTGGCCTTGATCCGGCTTTATCTCGTAGCCTGCTTACCAGCAGCGCCTGATAGCCTGTGGTTCTTGAATATGTATTAGTGATCAGTAGATAGCCTCCGGCATCCAGGCTGACCTAACAAGAAGGTCACAGAGCTGCAGTCCCTCGGCCTTGTGCGAGGCTCTGCTGCATGAATATTCACATACGCCAACATCTTGGATCTGGCACAAGGTGGCAAGTTGTGAAACTGCTGTGGAGGAAATTCAACTGTGCGAAACAGAGCAGTGACCCGCTGAATAAAGTCAGATCATTAGGTTGACGTACTTCTTGCCAAACTATCTTAATTACGTTGTCAGTGCAGATTTATTGACGCTCACAGGGTTGCAATAAATCTGTGTTTGTTTTGGCATCTGTGTTCTTCTCGAAGGAGATAAATCCAAAAGCAAACATGATTGTCTTGCTCCATTCTTCCCCATTTATCTTTTCTTTTAGCTCTTTTCGTCCTTATCCTTTTCCCTGTCATTACTCATTGCTTTCAAATCATTTTCACACAGCTCCAACATGCACACTGACGTCCACTAGGGGGCAGCAGCAGCACATCTAAACCTGCAGTCTCTCCTCAGGGCCTGAAGCTGCCATGACAAAGCATCAAAGGACTTGAAAGGCAACAATTTGACAGAGCGAAGATGCCAACTGTGATGACAAAAGTACTTTTTTAAAAGAAATCCGTTTTATGTATGTTACACTGCCTATTTTTAAAGAAACATTGTTCCATGTGTCAAACAGAATCACAGCGTCTCTTTCTTTACATGATGCTTTGACTTCAGCAGAGGAGTTGTCACCGGTGAGCATCAAGATTAAACTTGATCGAGCAGCTTTTTAACTGCAGAAAATAGGCTGAAATTACAGACAATGAAACAGCTATTGATTAAAAAAAAAAAGCTTTTAGATCAACAGAGAATTGTCTTGAAAACCAAACCCAATTTTGTAACCACAAATGTAGTTTCACTCTCATTAACTTTCTCTGAATGAATCATACAGCTCCGGCACTTATTGTTCATAAAATCAAAAAGTTTTCACTAATGGACAAGTGGGTTAAGGCTGTATAAACCTGCATTCTTTCCACTGGCCAGCAGGGGGAAATCTGATTGTATAGAAGTATATGAGAAAATGATCCAACTTCTAACTTTTTTAAAAATTTTATTACCTCAGTATATATTTATCCAAAATAGTTTATGGTCCCAATTTGTAGTTTAAGATCTTTCTCAATACAGCATGATATCCATTTGGTAAACGATTGCCCCATTTATAGGTAAAATATATATTAAAGTAGTGTATGCTTTTGGGAAGTGATTCTCAATCAGGGGTCCAGAGATCCCCATCAGTCTTTGAGGGAGTTCTAGGGGGTCCCCGGAAAAATAGAGAATACATTTAATTTAAAATGTCAGTGAGGCCAATGTAAGTATGAGTCATGGGAAACTGACTCATACTATTGACTTTTCTGTCTATGTCATCTCCTCAACTGTAGTTCACAACTATATGATTCTGCTCTTAGTCACCAAAATCTTTGCTTTTCCGATGGAGTTCCTGAAAGGGAATTTTGTTTTTCTGTGACCTAAAGTGTATCAATTTAGGGGAGAACTGCTACTGTGCAATTGACCAAATAGCTACTCCCAATAAAAAAAACCCAACAAGAGGATGACAGTCAAAATGTCGACCTCAAGCCTTTAAAACAGTGGTTCATAAACCAAAGGGTGACGTCATGTTAGCTACTGCTACTAACACAGTCTTTGGCTCTGACCAATAACCGATCCTGATCAAATCCAGCTGGAAACCTTTGTTTGCATGTTTTTCTCCATCTCCTTCATCATCTCACTGTCAACTCTTCTCCCCCTCGGGAGCAAAAACATGATCCTGAAAGAATTATTTGCTTGTGTCCACAGATGAACCCTGAACTCAGAGAAAACAGGAAATAAATAAAACAACATGTTTTGAGGGTACATTTTCAAATCAGGTCAAAAGGTGGCAGTGTTGTGATGTCCACAGTCACAGCCACAGCACACCCCTGGGGCTGGGATTTCAACAAGGCCACGCATTTCGCCATGGTCAGAGTGAGAAGAGCGCAGGGCAGATGAGAGGAGAGGTTTAACGCTCCCTTTCAAGTCCCTCTCACCAGCTCCGCTTACAGCTAGGATCGACCTGGCGTTGCCATGGATACATCCTGGCCGTCAGCAAGAGAGGATGCACAAAGCCCATTACTCAGAACATGCATATAGTCACACACATGCCCGCACACACACACACTTACTAACACTCAGAAAGCACAAAAAATGGACAAATGACAGTCTGGGCTGCTTTCTTTTCCCACACACATGCACATAAACAAATGCATGCGCAGGCACACTGAACGGGTGCTTAAATACTTTCACATAATTTAAGCACGTCTCATAAATCTGATCTGACTCAGGATTCGAAGTGAGGGTGAGAGAAGGAGAGTGAAGATGACAAAATAAAGATATCACAAAGAAGAGCTGACACACTGAGGCAATGATATTATTTTCTCAGAGGCAGCGTTCAATCAATAGTCTAGCATTCATATTCTTAGGTTATTGTGGTATTCAATGGATTTGGCCTGCACAGGAAAAACAAAGAGCAAGAAAACAAGCACCGAGCCCGGTCCATTCCCAGAAGATGCTGTGGTAGAATGAGGCAGAGGCCAAAGACAATGATGCTGTTCTCCAAAACACAATATTGTGTCCTCACCTTTCAACAGGGGCCACTGCTATCTGATACACAGAGTGTTATACGCAGAAGCTCCCCTGCTGGGAGGAAATAATATGGAGGGAACAATGACCTATTTTTTTAAAGTGAGTTGTTGTGGCCAAACAACACATTTCTCATTTAAAGCAGCGCTGAGGTGATACACAACTTCATAACCTGCTGTACGATATGGTTGATAATAAGGAAACTAGTGTCATGATAATACGTAGAGCAGAGACAGGGCTATCTGGTAATAAAGGACGATGTAGTTGTGTTTTAGGGAAATATAGGTTTTTGACACACTAGTCTCAGGAGGCTAGCGTGCTCCTCAGGGGGATAAACATCTTGCTAAAACACATCTATAACAGACAAATCTTTAGGTCGAGATAAAAGAGGAAAGATTTCATGTTTTGGTGTCTGCTACAGATAAGTGATGTAACGATATACAAGCTTGATTGACATTTTGAGTCATATGATCATTATAAAGTGATATCAATACATAACATCATCTTTAAGATGCAACTTTATTTTGAAATTATAATTTTATATTCATTCTTCCATATTCAAAAGGTTAGAGTGTTTTTCACTTAAATTTATATAAAATCATAGCAAAGAGGAGCCACTAAATGGCAGAAGGGTACTTTACATGAACAGCGAGAGTTTCTCAGAGTTTATGAGGTGTACCTGAATGCACCATGAAGTCCCTGTCAGCCCCCACATGCTTTACTGTTCATTGTTTACACACTGTAACTTACGAGGAACGTAAAATCTTCCCACACCAATGACTTCAGTGAAGCAGGAGGACTTTCCCGTTCTGTTTTTCCAAAATCTTCAAAAAAAAGTGGAGCTTCAGGCTGCCAGTAAACTACACTGTGACATCTTTCAAGTGTTGTTTGTTTTGTTTGTTTGTTTGTTTATTGGGATTTTGGAGCTGGTTTTAATTCGGACCCAGTTCTCAGCGCCAAAACCTAATCCACACTCCTACTGCCGACTAAAAGGCTCCAGCTTTCCTTCCTGCAGGAAAAGCTTTGTCACTTGAATGAATATGATATATCATTCAATCAGTAGGGAGAGGGACAATCTCAAGAAAGATTACTGTCAGATGACATTTTGAAAGCTGCGAATAGCAGTAAGTTGAGACCAAACCTATTCTTTTGCAAATGGCACCAATTTCTACAGCTTTTTCCATTCCACTTTGTCCTAATTAATCATTAATCCACGGTACACTGCATCACTAAAAAAACATCTCAGGTTTGTTTGTGTTGGCGCTGCCTCACATACACAGATGGAGGAAAAAAAATGATGTGACACAAGCTATCACAGGCAAAATAAATGCCAAAATAACCACACTAAAAGCTCTAAGTGAGAGGTTTAAACCTGACCTTGGCTAATAGTATATTCTGTGATAAAATGACAGGTTTCAAATGGTAGACTCACTGTTGGGCCCACAGCCATGCGTGCTTGCTGGTAAGCTTTCATTAGAAGCACAATGGGCAAGTGCTGTCTGCTGTGCGATTTGGTTATGCATTCAGAGTGACGGCTTCGACGGATGCAGACCCATCTCAGCCTCACATAACCATCAAGTGTTTGAAAGTCGGTTTAGCATCAGTAAATGGAAACTTGCCTGTCAGAAAATAGTGGAAAATGCCAATCACAAGTTCCTGGAGCCCGAGATAAGATTGCTTGTTTGGTCCAAACAAAACCTCACAATCATGTAAGACAAAGAAAGGTGGAAAACAGACACATTTGAGAGGCTAGAAACAGTATTTTTTTTTTGCATTTTTTAACTTGTTATTATTATTAACTTATTTATAGTTATATTGACATTTTCTCAGCTGTCAAAGAACAAGATTAACTGATTATAAGCATTATTAGTATTATTAGACTGACTGCCCATAAACTGAGTGCCGGTGCTTCGACTTTCTGACTGTTAATCGATGACATGTTCTGAATAATAAAAGGTAGAAACAGGTCTTGTAGGGTAATGATTAATTGCTGTCACTTTTTAATGGACTTAAAGAGTGTACTTTGTTAGTGTATAATTGCTGGCCATTCAAAAATTATTTTTATACACAGATACATTTAGCTTCAGAATCCTTCCTCAGTAGATTTCATGAGCAGCAGATGGATTTATTAGTAGTTTAGCTGTTGAAAACACAAACTGTTAGTAAATCCAGTGGCTGGACACAACCTTTTTGTTCAAAAAACACTCATTATTGCCTAGAAATACTCATTGCCCAACCATGGTCAGAGGCAAACATAATGTCAAACAGAATGTGGCTGGTTCATTTATAAAAGCCAAGAGCCATGGGGTCGACGCTGCTCCCTGAAGCAGCTGGTTCGCGTTGCCGCCTGTTTAACACTGCAAAGCAGATCTCACTTTGGACAACACTGACACTGCCAACTCAAGCCATCAAAGAAAGATCTCTTCCACAGTGGAGTACAGCTTTCTTCTCCAGGTTTCTGCAGCAGATCACACAGAAAAAACAGAAGGTGCTGCTCAGTGGGCGGCACGGACGGGTTAAAAGAGGGATTTCACTGTGATGCAAACTGAAGTCAAAGACGCAGAGAGAGACATGCTCACGCTGCATCTCAAGTGGTGCTGATATTTATGACATGCTTGAAATTGACACTATATAGTGATGGGAATTTAATGATGATGTGCAGCTGGCGGCAGTCAGAGCGTCAAGAGCTTTTAGAGTAAAAAAAAAAAGCACCCCGACAACACTAAACTGAAACAGAGACAGCAGTGTTGTTAAGGTCAGTGCAATTAGCACGGCATTGAAGCTGGAGATGGATGCCAGATGGGATTTATAGCAGAAGAAGACAGATCAAATCAATTGAGATATCATGTGTCTGCTTTAGAAATCAATGGAATACATGGAAAGACCAGCATCAGTCGGGAACTTCAGAGCTTTGGCTCGTCTCTCCGGCTCTGACCTACATGTCAAATGTGAACAGAGCCGGGTCAGAGGGCGACCATGGCCGCCCTTTAATTGGCCCTCCGCCCTGCTGCATTACACAGCAGCACCGGCTCCCCTCTCTGAATGTGATTATCGCTCGGTCCAACCCATTACCTCCACAGTGAGGTCTGCTCTGTTTCCTTCTCGCCCATTTCAAATCAGCCTTTACTCGTTCCATCTCTGTTAGATTCACTCTGATTTTTATCTCTCGATTTTTCTCTCCGCTCTCTACCTTTTCGCTCTCTCTATCTCGATTACTAAGATGAGTACCAGTGGGGCAGCAGTCTGCCTTTTAACACAGGAGCCGAGAGGGACACGGTTATCAGGCTGAATGGTTTAAATATGTCACACGGTGGCATTTTCATAAAGCCAATTCATAAGGGCAGGCCCGGAGTCACACAGCTTGGGGGTCTCAACACTAATATCAGGGACTACTGAGTCTGCTTTCAGGACCTCCATCTGCATCATTTCATACAATTCATACCAGTAAATACTAAGCAAGCTCCCTCGAATATGCATGCATTCAGTCTACACCCTTTAAATAGACAATGAGGCTTATTTTTGCAGGTTTAACAGTCATCCAGCGTACGTATTATAATACATGGACATGCTGAGGCTGTGTTTTGAAAGTCCAGGGTCTTTACTCGGGCTCAGACATAATGTGTTTTTGTCTGTGTCTTGTTATTATTTCTGTCTCAATCCCATGCAAATAGCGCACAGGAATTACGTGACAATCACGACATTTTCTGCATTGCTTCTTTAGCCTGATGTGCTGTTTTACATTTTCAGACATTCAAAGTCTGTCAAAATGATGATATATATAAATACATTCAGCAAGACATTCTGATCTCAGTGTATCATCTTCATTATGGCGGCAGAACAAATGCCATTAATTTTTCACTGCTCTAAAATAAGACTGGAGTTGCTCGAAACTCAGCGTGGATTGTAACTCAGCTTTCCTTCTAGTCACACAGCGTGAGCTCCCTGGTTTTCCTTGAGATTTAAAGGAAGTGCTACAGACTGACGCACTCAAAAGTAGCGGGGAGTTATCAGACTTGGCATGTTTTTTCCCTCAAAATGTAAATTGTGCGAGTCTTCTTCTGCAGCATTTCTTTTAAATAATAAATGAGTAAGAGTTGTTACATACAGATTTGCTATATATCAAATTAACTACACATGCTGAGTCAAAAGGTGGCTTCATTGGCAGTTTTAAGTCATAATAACACTATGTCTATACCTGCAGCAGTTTACGAGATTATGATGACTTCAGGTGCTTCCTGACTCCTGGTGGTTTGATCTCTTCTGCTGACCACGAGGCAGAGAGCAAGAAACTGAACCCCTGTGGCTCCCAATGTGTCAGTTTGTGTGTGAATGGGTGTTGTTTTCAGTTAGAAGGCTTTCTGTTTTTCCTCTGGAAAAAACTGACAAGAACTTGGCAAGGAGGATTTTTTGAAACTTCTTAAGTTTCGTTAAGAAATTGAGACATTTCTGAGCATTCTTTACCACAGTGGATGTGTGAGATTACCATGATGCTCTAAGATAAGGTTGTGTGTCTTTGCCTCCTTTTCTCTAAAAACCCATGATCAGCTTTGATCTGAGCACATGATTGCGGTGTCATTCGAAGACTCCTCTCCAGGGAAGAACCCAGAAAAATTAGGATTGGATCTGTATCACGCGACAGATACACAAAACATTTGCTAACAATGCAAGGATATTTGTGGTGCATTTATGTGTTATCGTAATAATTGGAAAAATGATTTCCATATAGTTCCCGATCATATTTCATCTCAACCGATTGTCATGCAAATACAGGAAACTGCTATCAACATGTTGTTCAAATTCTCTAAGCAATCAAATACAACCCATCGATGTTTACAGAGACAACAAAATCGCAAGAACAATAGCTGGCGATCTCTGAGTGCCATGCCAGTTTCAGCTCTTGAAATCCTCATGCCACAATGAGTCAGAGCTTGGCAATCATCAACTCACACCAGCACTCAGTCTAATCAGTTATGAGCTGGAGCACATCATTTCTGCACCCGAGGCCAAAAGGCTAACAAGGCAGGCCACTGTGGCTGCCGGACAAATCAGCGCAGAGTTGTATACACACATGTCAAGGCGCTGTTGGAAGCCAGTATGAGCCTTTTGTCAGGGCCAGTGCATTTCTTTTTTCTGTCACTCACACAGACACACACTCAAACACGTGCCCACATGTGGACTCACACGTACAGTGATGTTGACAAATGCTCCATCACTGGCACAAATATGGACGGGACCCTTTCAGGTGGCAAACAAACATTTTCTCTTGTCTCGCCGCCATTCCTCGACAGGTGATGGATGGTCATCTGAAGCCGGATTCTCCAGTCTCATCACGGACAATCAAACATGAATGTCTGAGCGAGAGCACCTGGCGTTTCTCTGCTTCAGTATTCAGCAGTGTTACCTGCAAGAACCTCTCAGGAGGGCAGAGGGGGGAAGGGAAAGGAAATGAGAGCAGGAAAGAAAGAGAGAGAGAGAGGGGAAAGGGGGGTTGAAGAAGGGGCGGGAAAAAGAAGACCAGAGGGAGCAAAAGAGGTGGGAGAGAGGGAGGGTGGGAGCCAGATGCCTGCGCTCACATCTATTTGTCATGTCAGATAATATGACAAGCGCTCCAAGGGGGAGTTTATAACCAGATTATTGAGAGTACCTCGATTTATTTGCAGGACTAAGAGAGCCAACACTCATGGGAGCCGGATGCTCTCATCACTTTTTGAAACAAGATTAGATTTTGTTCATTTGCTAACCGGATTACGTTGTATCGTCGAGTAAAACTAAAAATTTGTCAGAGACGTGGATAGTTTGGGTAATTGGGGAAGCATCAGCCGCGGTTGTTGATCTCCCAATTTCACTGAGAGGGCTGCTTAAATAACTTCAGTCCTGACAGCTTGTATAATGCATGCATTCAGTCCTCTAGCTGTCCATCCATCTCGTGGAGTGATCGCTTATCAGTCTGCTACATTTATACACTTTCATTACAGCCTTTACTATGTTTAATACATGCCACCAGGTTGGAAATTCCCACCCAAGGCAAAACATCAATTTCCATCCCACAGTGGAGCAGGTGGGTGGAAGGTTGAAGTCACACTTCAGTCAGCAAAACCTCTGTGTCCAATAAGTTTATAATGAGTCAGCCCCCCCTGTGACTGTTTGTTCCTTTAAAGGGAACACAGGGGCCGCGCTCGGACACGACACAACATCGTAAAAAAAAGAAGAACTAAACACATGGGGGTGATTTACTTTCTTTCCCGCAGTCACAGTCTGTATGGACTTAAAAACAGAAATGACAAACAATGCAAGATGAGGTCAAGGAAACAAAAAAAGAAAATAGGAAAGAGAGTTTAAATAGTCCTTTTTGCTGAGGAGTGAGTTTAATGAGCCGGAAGTATCTAAGTGGAAGCCGTAATAAGAGGTGCTTGGAGAGGTGCTTTAACTCTTCCTTTCTTATCTTTAGCGTAGGAAACACTGGGCCATTCTTTACAAGAGTAAAGTAGATAATACCAGGAGGCAAAAAATCTGCATATTAAGCATCACATAGAAGTAAAGTTCATTTGGATACGCCTTCGTCATCTGTTTATTTGTATTTTCATCCCCATCAGAGATCTGAACTAACATGGCTATGGACAAAGATCTAACAATGCTACTTTAGGTCACATGTGGAAATGTTTTCAGAGGGACTGAGCAGCATTTCAACCTAAAATAATGAAACTTTTTAAAAAATGTCTTTGGCCATTGTTTTGCTTTACTGACAGTAGTAGATAGAGTGAAAGGGGGAGACTGACCAAAATGTGAACGTTTGGATTTGATTATATAAGGAATGCCTATGTGAGGCTACAGAATGATATAGTACAAACCTAAAAACACATCAATAAGTAATGGACCCACTCTTTAGGAGTAATGATATGTACAATGGTAGATTTGTAGGCCTAACATGTTATGTATGTTTTCCTTAAATTGAAACGTACAATCATACCAATCCGGATTCATGCATATAAATCAATTCTCAGTGGGGAAGTTTGCAGCAGGAAAGTGGATAGTCGATAAAAAGAAGCATCCATAAGAAAAAAGCAAGCTATTATAAGTTTACAGTAAATAAGTATACAGTGTGAGAGGTTGAACTTGCAGTATTGCAGGAAAAATATATAATGCACGGACTACTGGGAGCAGTGCTGATTGGAAAGTCTGACAGCAACAGGATGAAGGACCTGCGGTACGTCTCCTTCACACAGCCTGTCACTGAAGGAGCTGTTTATACAGCCTGCATAAACCAAACACTGTACGGTAAGAACCCACAGGGGGCAAGAATCTGAGATGAACTTTTTTTACTCCATCTATTGAACAGTGTAGTTTTTACCACAGTCAATAATTTCCGCCAACGCACACTTACATAGCCTAGTGTAAGTGCAGCCTAATATTCTTAGCACTGCCGCTCTCTTTTCTTAAGTCCTCTTGAGTTCCTCTTCACTTCATGTTTCCCTGCCCTCATGATGTTTTCCATCGAGGAAAAGAACATTTTTAAAGGAAAAGTCTGTTTTTGACTATTCGACCACAGCCCTGCTTTCCAAATTATGATAAAAAGAGTCATTTCCATGGTCTGTTCTCACAGTTGTCAGCGTAATAACAGAAAATTGAGTCAAACTGTTATTGTGTACACTTGGCTTTTACTCTCCAAACTCAAAATAAAGTCAAAATAATGTGGCTTCTGTCCCATTATATACAAACTGTGATTGAATATTAAGTTCCTGAGAATATTCTGAGAATTAATGCGATGTTTAATACTTTACATTTACCTCCTCGGCTTCTAATGAGTTGTAGATGGTAAAAAGATTAGAGAGCCATCAACTAGTGAAGATTAGGATCTGGACAGGGCTCGACAGGGGCTCACTATATGAGATTTACCATTTCCTTATCCCAAATAAGGGCCTGGCTGCTGATGAGAAGGGGGCAAAATCAATACGTCCTCCTCGTTCCCATGCTCAGAAGGAGCATGAGGTACTAAAACAGGGTCAATGATTTAGCGCATCTCTCACTGATGGAAATTAATAAACATGAGGGTGCAGGGCTGTGCTGTGGCATGTATGCTGTTCACATCAGAGAGGTGAGAATGATGGGGAAAGTTAATTCAGCCTTCTAAGATAGCTCGCACCGAGAGATGGAAGGTCACTTCCATTTCGTTTTGGCAGAGTACACAGTTCTGCCTCTCTTCTCCTTAATTTTTATTCCATTACTGTATGGCTGTGCGCCTTTCCTGAGGGGAAACTTCTAAATATCATTATTAATTTGGATGAAGACATTTCTTTTTGGCCGCATTTTCTCATTAACTTTGTGCCTATATTTCAAGTTCAAAGATTCAACTTTTCATTCCACAATTGTAGATGCACTAACTATGCAGCTACTTGAGGCACATATGATAAAAAAAATAATATGTTGGGATTTACATGGGAGAAGGAAACACAATCAAATCTGTGTATTAGAAAAAGCAGTGCTTGCAGAGTAAACCCACACGGCGTCTACATCAACAAGAGGCAGTCATTAAACTGTGTCCTGAGGAGGTGCAGTGACAGCTTCAAGTAGTTTGGTATTATACCACCATGCCCAATTTACAAGCCAGATGATATTTGCATCAGAGGCAGAGAAATTCCTCAGTGAAAACACAGCTTAGGGAAGAAAAGCATCTTCTGTTATCTGACTGATAAGGACAGCGCTACTCGCATCTTCGTTATTTTTCTTGCTAGTTTTTCTTCCGCCTCTGGAGTAAGCTTCTTATACAGTATGTTTCCCCACCTCTGAATAATGGATCTGAGAACCCAAAATTGGCCACATGCCTACACTTTATTTCACTGATTTGAGTGATTCAGGGCTCACGTAGCTTTGCATTCCACCCTACCAAAGTCTGCATTAATAAAACTATTCTTCAGTATTTACAAACAGGATGTGACTTATGTAAGAAGATGAACCGACTGCCTTTTTCTATTTCAAGTAACTTTAAGACACTTTGCTTAAGGGGGTGAAATCCTGCCTATAAGGGATGGTGCCTCAGTCCTCTTTGATAAATGCTGCTGGCAGCTACCTGGCTAGATGATTTAAATTCAAAGAGAAAAAGGCTGCACTGTATAGGGAGTCGTGGTTCATTAGGGCTCTGTGCTGAGAAAGCTGGATATTATAGAGAGAAGTTAGCTGCAGTTGGCTGAAATATAAAGCCGCCCGAATGAAACCCCAATCATGTTTCCCATCAGGCGGCGTAAAGACGGTGCTAACCAGGAACTTTCAAGTGAATGACTCTGGGAAGCTACTTTGATGTAGTTGACAAGGAGCCAGTAATGAGGACGAAACCTCTTCTCTTTGCCTCAAATGATTGCAAGTCAGTATGGTGATACTGTGCGTCTGTCCATTTGTTGATACTGCTCATCTGCACAGCTCTACACCACCTGCCACTGTTTACTAGCGGGGGTCACCTTAGCCTCCTGCTCATGACTGAATCCCTTCACCAGCTGAATCTGTACAGCTAAAGTACATAAGACATCATCTAAGCTAACAGATAAAATCCACTAAAGTACTGTACTTGACCCATCTCCTGAGCCAGGCTCTTAACCCCTCAGCTACTCCAGTTGAAGACAGCCAGACGCACTGAATTCATTTTTCTTTCTCAGGGTTTCCGTGACAGTGTGTAACTCTTGCATCTTTTACCATTTTGGCAGCTCGGCTGAGTCAGCTCAAACAGCGAAAACAATGAGACACAGAAAATGTGAAAACAAGCAGCAAAACAGCACACTTGATTTTAGTTGAGACGCCTCGAATCAAAACTGGAACGAGCAGGCACTGTAACTGAAATGTGCTTGAAACAAGTGGGAGAAGCACAAAGTGTAAGAAAACAGATTGTGATGTTTCTCTGTTACAGCTGCTCTCTGCTTTTTCTTTTGACTTCGCTGTCAGTTTATATGGTATCAGATATGGGTCACATCCTGGAATAGATGCAACCAGTCATCCAAAAAAACAAACACAAGCAGCGAGTCAGGATTGAGCAATGAAAGACTGGAGTGTGAATACGGCCTTTGTAATAAAGATATCACCATGCTGTGAGCTTGAGACAGTAAATATAGTAAGACATGATCAACAACAGCCAGTAAGAGATACTTACAGACATTTTATCGCTAATATGAGCAAATTGCACCACTTTTCTTCTTCTTATAGTGATTTTGTTACAATAATAATGCAAAAAACTTCCCTTTTCCTGCCTAAGAGTGAAGCTACGGGAGGAAGTGAAACACTGTGATTAAACAGGGACAAAGTAATTGATATTCCTCGCAGGACCCCGGGGCTCTGCCAAGAGAGGGATGGGGGAAGACGGAGAAGAGTGGGGAAAAACGGAAATGTATTACTCAACGTCAGTAATGACCATAAACATATAAATCACAAGGAACTGAGGCTGCTGCTGGGAAAATGAATCAGGCACTGCTATGAAGGGGGAAGGTTGAAGGGGAGCACATGAGGGATGAAGGGAGGGATGGAGGAGCGGAAGAAGTGAGGAAATGAGGGGAAAGTCGCAGGCTCAAACAACACTGCACTGCAGGGTGTCTGCTGGTGTTATATCACCGCTCACTTACAATTACTGACACGTCTCAGCAGAGGATTTCTTTTGATAAGCGTTTCTTGATGCATGATGTATGAAGCCCTGACTTGATTTTTTCCCCTGAAATACAGTCCTGTGCTGTGCTTTTTTAAGGACTTACAATACTGTAACTGCAGGAAAACACCAATGCAGATTGGATGGCAGTCGAACCGTTTCAGGGTCCTGCCACTAACCTTGTATGTCATTATCAAATAGGAACAAGCAGCTGGACACTTCACCCCCACAGATGCCAATGGAGTTGACCAGCTGACCAGCAGGAAATCAATCATGATTACCTGATTTTTAAAAAAAAGATCAATGGAGTTAATGACCAGTGTGACTTTGTCCCAAACCACATGAGAAAACAAGGACACACACATGCAGGACACAACTCGTACACAGCACATTAACATCTCTGGTGTTCAGTCAGCGTTTGTGCCTGCAACGTAGCTGAAAGGCTGTTAAATATAGAAATGCAACAACTAATGACTGTTTTATTAATAAATTGATCAGTTAATTATGTGTTTGGCCGTAAGTATTATACTTATGTACAATTTTGAGGTATTTACTTGAGTTTTTCCATTTTATGTAACTTCATACTTCTGCTCCACTTCCAACATTTAACATGAAAATTTATTCAAAGTGATTAGAAATATATTTCTAATTAAACCTCATAACAGTGCATAAGTAGTTAAAATGAGCCCTACCTTGAGAAAATAAAAACGCTGCTTACATAAATGCATTAATAATAATAATTATCCAATAATGTATTTAGAATATATAAAACAGTCTGAGTGGGTCCATTCTGCATAACAAGTACTTTTAGTTTTGATGCTGATACTTTGTTCTTCTACAGGACTTTTACTTGTAGTGGAGTAATTAAACGGTTTAGTATTAGTACTTTCTTGCTGCAAATTCCAAAAACTGAATGTACATTCACACTCATCTTTAACCCGGCAGCACTAAAGTTCTGCAGTCAGCATAGTTTCAAGGTGGGAATCTAAGATTAGTTTCACCATATCAGTATCTGACCATGTGTGAAAATGGCCACAATCTCCCCTCCTGTTCCCGAATGAAGGTGTTGAATAAATCCCTTTTTTGGATATAAGGTGTCATCACTTCATCATTTAATCCTATAAGACATTTTTTTTTGGTCAAATGTGGTAATAATTAGCGTATGAATTATTTTGTTACAGCCAGAAATCTGTTTTGTAAGGTCCAAGTAACCTTGACCTTTGACCTCCACCATCCCATCAGTTCTTCCTTGAGTCTAACTGGATGTTTGTGCAACAATGGAAAACATTCTTCCAGGCTTTCCTGACACATCACATTCAAAAGAATGAGAAGAAAAGAAAACTTGAAACATAATGCCTCCAGCCAAGGCTGTCTTGGAGGCATAAAAATGATTCTGAAAGAATTCATCATTATCAAAATATTGAATATTTTTTTGCTGCATAGTCTTCATTCTCATCAGTGTGACTGTGCCTTTCATTTGATGGTGGCATTCAAAGTCCTGCAGACAGCATCATAATTGAAGAAAATTGTAGCTTTTTGATATAAAAAAAACATTGTTTGGTTTAGTTAGCCATCTTGAATGTGATGTAGATTTTAATAGCTTTATCCATTTAGTGGTTCATTTTGTCTATAAGATATGTACATACAAAATGTATGCAATCTGTTTGACATGCGTCTTTAAGTTCTCAGGAGGGTTAGGAACATCTGCTGAGACAATCTGCAAATACCACACATGCAGGAACCTTCATGAGAGAAACTAGATTAGAAACAGATCAAACAGCCCCCTCAGGATTATTGTCGAGCAACGCATTTAAAGGAACTTTCCAACAAATGTCCATTGTATTAACTCTAAAAAGGCATTTGACCATGTTGATTGTAAGAAAACTGATCACGCACTATAGCTTCCTGCTGAAATTGATCAGCATCAATATGAGCATCTACTACGAAGCAATGCAGAGTCCTTCAAGAAAACTACAGAGGCTCAAGGTCCAGTGTCCAACAGGAATGACATCTCTTCATCCTCTGCGTAGACTGGATCATGAACCGAGAGCAAAGCCTGGCCAAACAACTCGACGATCTAGATTTTTCTCATGATCTGCCACTATTTGCACACACTCACTCACCAACAGATGCAGGCTCAGGATCAACACATCAAAAACAAAAGTCACGAAAATCAATAGCACAAGCAATGCACCACTAGTCATAGATCATAACCAACAACAAGATCTCCAACCTAAACAGCAGAATAGGTTTGTCAATACTACCTATAACCAACCATATGACCATTTTGTGGCTCACAGTAGAGCGGAGTGGAGCGTTCTAAAAATAGCCCACATGTCATTATACATACATGTACAGTTTGTAGTTGTATAAAGGCTGCAGTTTCATTGAATTTAGGCTACAAAACCACTGATCGAGGTTTGGGGCAAAATACTTCCTGGTAAGGTGTTATAAAAGATAGTTTAAACAGTAAATAAATGCTGGAAATGAAATAGTTACGAGATGACGTGACTACCGGAAGTGACAGTTATGTAAAAATGTGATGCACAAAACCGCTGCCGGCAACATCAACCTGTGGGAGTGCAACAAGCAAGAACTTCAAACCAGGAGAAGGATGTGGAGTTGTATTGGTCACACGCACTAATAAAACAAAATTAATTAACCACCAAGCTTTCCGGCTTTAAAGTGGAACCCACGGGGGAAGAGAAGAGCGAAAGGCCGAGAACCACCTGAAGGAGAAGAAGAACAGGCTGAAGGCAGCAACTGAATCGAAAGGCACAAGAAAGGATGGAGGGCTTTTGTCGATGCACGTTGTTCCTCCGGGAGCACAAAGACCTCAGTAAGTAAGTATGAGAGAAATTAGAGAGCAGCAGAAACCAAAATATTTACCACAAGAAGATCAGCGGGGGAGCAATGAAACTGGCAGACCCTGAGCGGCATCAAACACCAACCGAACACAGACACCCACTCATGATGTATGTTACTACAAGCAGCAAATATGTAGCTTAGTGAAGTGACACAGTGATCTCTTCAGTGGAGAGTAAAGCCTCGGGGAAGAGCTGCTACGGTCCAAAAGCGCCTACAGCGGGACAGGAAAAGTCTGCTCCGGGGGTGAAGGATTGTTTGACGCTGGCAGCTGATGTGACAAGTGGCCGACAAACGGATTCTGAGGACGCAGCAAGTTTGTGGAGCCGTTTTACAGGAGAGAACAAAAGACTGAGACCACCAGGATTGTGTTATAGATTAATGTAGCTTTGCATTTTAAGAGACATACATTTTTTTCTCTACTGTAGCTTCTGTTTCAGAGCAGCTTGAAGTGTAGTTTGCTACAGTACTTTTAGTAAAGTGGTGTTTCTGTAGCTTCAGTCATTTCAAAGCAGTTCCCCAGCACTGTTTGTAGACGAGTTTGTGACTAACAGAGCTGAAGTTTGCTCGTCTGGATCGTCTTTTAAGCTCAGCAACGACCCAGAAAAGCAAGCTGACACATCAGAAAGACTGAGAAACTACAGACACTGTGTTCAAAATGTTAATCGTGTATGACATGCTTGCATCTTTGGATTAAACATTGACCCCTGCCTAGAATTAAATCAATAAGTGAGAGCATACAAGGGAGAGGCCAGGAGAGATTAGTGGTGAGGTGCAACGAAAATACACTTTAACAATGACGACTACAAAGTGTTAATGTTAAACTTTTTTCTACAACACATACACAGGAGCACATTAAAAGCAGCTGCGTACATTCTTCACCTTGATTTTAATCTCGAGGCAACATTTAAGACTTGTTTTTCGACCAAGACACTCGCCTAATTCGATTTTGCCCTGGCTTTATCTAACACATTTTTTCCTCTTAAGTCTCATACCTCTGCCAGAGGCCAGTTTTACTAATATAGCACAAAAATATCAGGCAAAAATATTAGATGGACCGTCTCAATTTGTTCTGTGTTTTCCTTTTCACTTGTGCATTTGCCAGATTCAAGTATCACTGCAACATTTTCCAATAATTAGCCCACTGCTTTGGTTTTGGTCTCAGGGGAGTCGACTCGACCAATTCTGCTTTTATAAACAAAACTCGTTTCCTTGCCACTGGGTAGAGGGCAAGCTGAAGTAAAACACTCTAGACACGGTAGTAAAATATATGAACGTTTTTCACAACACTGACACCATAATTTTATGTGGCCTTGATATATTGGACTTGACAGCAAATCAGGATTGAGCTGTAAGTATATTTTTCCACCAAGCCTTCAACAATTTCAGCCCGAGTGCACTTCTTCCTAGAGGAAATCTTTTGAAGAAATTCTCCTAAAGGAAATCTCTTATTCTTTTTGGCTTCTAATCCATTCTGCTATATTTTTTTCCTCATTTAAACATTTGCCTTTCTTCCTCTCCTTCACCTTTACCAAACCTTTACCTTCAGCCATTTCTTTCTCTTTCATTTCCCTTTTTCCTCCACCTCCCCTTTCCCCCGTCTTCCGCTACACCCCTACCCCTATTTTGAACCACACCCCAGGGATGTAGCTGTCCAATCTGATTGAGGACTGGCCATTCACAGCTGCTTTTCTTGCAGAGATTGTGATTAGATGTTTTTTTTCCTTCCATCTCTTGCAGTTGTTGTTTTTAACAGAAAGACCCCGGTGGCTAAACTTCCTCATTAGCCGTCCTGCGGAGTAGCGCAGCAGAACTAGACCTGCACCAATATGTCTCCATTTAGCCCTCCCTGCCTGCAAGCCTTACAGCTAACCCATTGCTCTGTCTCACCTCGCTAACCACAGGTACTCATACCCAGCTATATTTTCTGAACTTCCGCCAGCTTGCAAATTTATATACAAATGCACACAGAGGCATAAATGTGTACCACACATACTACATCCACCTTCAAAACTGAATATATGAACTTGACATTCTGAGCATGATGGAGCAGAAACTTTCCACTGAGAAAATCCAGACGTACATCTGTGCTGCAGTGCTGTGAGATAGTGACACGAGCAGGATAGTAATCAGAATGTGTACTTCTGAAAAATATTTTATGGTTCACCCCAGAACAAGATAAACTTAATCCCCTGTGAGCAACATGTGAACAACAAGTGGAAAAGTTTTGTGTGAGTGAGTCAGTGGTTAACAGGCTTGTTACCTTAGACACATCTACCGTGGACGAACTATTCATAGTGCTTCAGTCTTTTCTTAAAGGTGCAATTAAATTCAGAGAATGGAAGGTACAAAATGGAGTTGAAGTTGATTAGAGGCAATAAAAGTTTCCCGGCACTCTTCAATCTTCATTTGACTGTCTAAAATAATAGAAAAAGTATCCCCACAGAACATTTCTGTCCATCATTTGGCTAAATGGGATCTCTGAAATGAAGCTACAAAAGGTTTTAATGGAAGCTCTTTGTACATTTGATTTATCGAAGTAACTCTGAGTTTGAAATAAGAAATGTTCTACACATTTAAAGTTGATAAAGCATCTGGAGCTGTTTTGCGGAGTCTATTCACTTAATTTTCATTGGCATGCAGTGGAAACCTCAGGATCTAGGCTCAGTATTTACTTTAACCCCAATGGATCTAGATCGCTCTGGCATTAGTTGCAGAGTGCTGAAGATTTCTGCCTTCTATTGAAGATAATGAAACTAAATCACTTAAAACAACATAAAACACCTAAAAATTGAACAGCAATCAAGACCCATATTAGAAGGCAGAGACCTCTATGGCAAATATCTCTTTAAAACCACCAGACTTCTGTGACAAAAACAGTAATTTTACTCTGCACAACACAGAAGTTGTGTTTCTTGAGCTTTATACACAATAAAAAGAATATATTATTGGATTTTCTTTAATCTGCTAAAAAACCTCATCCACATCTGTAAGACAGATGCATGAATAAATACATTCTTTACAGTTGGACATTTTGTGTGTTTTACACAGTAGAGTGTCAGGTGACAAGCTGCAGGCCCTTTTCATGCTCTCTGGTTGATCATCACATCTGCATTATACATTATGACGTAATGAAGGTGCATGCACAGTTACCTCCAGGCCTCTGTGGTCATAACATGCTCCTTTAACATTGCGATACATGACAAAGGCTTATGATTCATCCTGTCATTATTTTGCAACATGAAATGTGTTGTATTGTTCTTGCTTGATCATGACTCATTTAGTTTGCTGCTTCAACAAAGAGCAGTCCCTCCCCCGTAGATCGGATGCTTTCTCGGAATTGTAATACATTTCAGATTTGCAAATAATGTTTAATTAATTTCTGGGATTTCCCAGATGAGCTTCTACTCTTTCGTGCATTAACCTTATTATGCAGCTAACGAAGTAAAAAAAAAAAACTACTTCTAAATGAACCTTCACGCGCTGGATTGAAACACTGACTCGTTCCCCGACTTTGCATCGCCGTAACGATGGCTGTTACATTAGGTGAAGACAGATTCTCCAGATTGCTTTAGAAGGGTATGGAAATGAGCCTCTGTGCTACTTTACCTTCCTCTGTCTTTGATGTGTGATATCACAAACAGGTCTGCTCGTGTTTTATTGCAGCTGGCATGCAGAAAGACAGCGGAGGGGAGGGGGTGATGAAGGGATATCTCTGATAAAGACTTTCTTGGATTGCTGAGCACACTGTAACCTATCTGATGAGCATTATGCATTTATGCCTTCTTTCATGCTTTTTCTCAGGAGGGAAACTCGAAACATAATTCATCATGCATGCATTATGGCAGAGAGGCCTGCGGGGCAAAAAACCCAATGTTTCTAGTGGGAAATAAGGGACATTAAACTATGTAGAAAACTAACTGACCTGAACCCCCTTTTTTTTCAAACTGGAATATATTAGAAGAGGTGGACCACAGTAGGTTAATAACTACATCTCATGAACAAAGGTTTCCAGTTGGATACAAGCTTGTTCAGCCCACTGCTTCAGTGACAGGTGTCTGGAGAAACGCTGTGTGATTTTGAAAAGACAGATTTTCTGTTCAGCGAAGGCCAATTAAATAGCAAAAAGCATCGCCCCCCTGCTTGGCTGGTGTACTACAACAGTAGTACTAAAGTGCTTCACGTTGCATGTCCTTATCGACTAAATGCTGAGAGCCACCACCGACTGCCTCGGCATGCTGGAGAGTATTTCATATTCTGGAAAAAAAAAAAAGAGTAAATGCTGATCCAGCATATGCCCTTGGTAACAAAACCTCCTGGGGAGATAGCATCAGAGAGAGAGAGAGAGGGAGAGAGAGAAGAGGAAGGAGGTCACAGAGAAATACACATCAATGTTTTAAAATAAATAGCTATAAATGTATGTTAAGTATAAGCAGCTTTGCTTGGTGACACGGCCTGGAAATGCTGTTAATTTGTTTTCTTTTTTTGTTCATTTTAATTACAGTCACTTTTAACTAGGGAAAACACAACTTATTTTCCGTGCATGTCCGTCTTCACAAACATACAACCTAAGGACTATTCCTGTGAGCTGGAGGAAGGCTCAGTCCCTTTTGCTTGTATAAGCTCTTCTAAAGCCCCAAACCTCCTATTTGGGCAGCTGCATTCCGTGCGTGAAAATGGCTTAGAGTCCTGTCAGGCTTGTAGGTTATGCAAACCACAGCACAGAATTATCTCTTTAAACACGGTGAGTGAAAATTCATTACCTTGACCGTCGTGTCTCTTAGCAGCTACTTCACAACTCAATTAAAGAGTACAATGGTGAGGAAATGTTGTGGCTTAAACCTCACATGGGAGCACGGGTGGAAAAGACCAAACGTGTTGGATTCACATAGAAAAGCAGAAGCCCATTGAGGATCACCTCAGTTACGGCCTTGCATTCACACAAATGGTGAATTTCTTCTGTATCCATTTATACTCTCACCTATCGACACACTACTTCACTGCAGCCTTTTATACTTTCGTGCTGATCAATGATTTAAAGTGTCAATTCAATATGTATTTATACATGCATTCAGAGACCAACAGAAAGGACAGCCAGAGGCAAACATGTATAGGCGCGTTGCTGTATGGAAACATGAACTCTAAGCTTTCAGGTTGATTCTAACTGAGGCTGATTGTGGCGAAGTGACAGGGTTAAAAATGATATATCAGTAACTTCCTGCCCTTGAGAATATATACACAGTATATCTCACTACTGCCATTATTTTATGTGTTGTGCAGTACATAAAAGTAAAGAAATATGTAAATATAAAAGGCGAGAATGTCCTTTCAAGAAAAACAGCACCATCAGTTGCTTCAGGCAGTGCTGAAAAACATTAAACTAAAGTGAGCCCCAACTGGTCTTAGTAATTAAAGGAAGAAGTCACATTTTTATTAGACAAAATCCATACAGGTATTTTTCCCTCCTTTGATCTTACAAAATCCTGCTCAAATAAACACTTTAAATCTCTGCAAAACCACAACAACACAAGTTATTAAAAGGCCTTGAAAACTCCTATACAAAATCTGAAAACTCTCAACCTGAAAGGAGTTTTAACAAAGATCCATTTCAAATTACTGTACATAAAATGCAGTTTGCACATGGACTAAATGGCAAAATGTACTGTGAAAATACCCGTATAATGGATGCACGGATCAACAAAATATTGGACTTAAATGCAGGAAACAGGTGTTTGTAACCTCTTTCCAACTGACAATTAACTTTTTTCTATTTTTTAAAGCATGACACTGATTGTTCCATAACCTCAACAACATTTACTGACAACAAAGGTCCCCAAATACAGAAGTTATTTTAATCACAATGTTTTCCAAAAGGTGTTTTTGAGCCTAAGCTTAACCACAGCTGAACTAAAGTGCTGTGAAATTATCACCAACAGAGATCCAAAGCAGCTCTGGAGGCAGATCCGAAAACCTTTAAATTTAAGGACTTCTTCGGTCTTGCATTTATGCACCTATATATTTGGAAACCCACCAATAATGATGCTTGTTTTTGATGGTTCTGACACTTATCTGCGCATATCTGTGCACAAATCAGTGTGTGCATCAGTGCACCAGTGCTTTTGTTTTTGATTGTGTGTGTTGCTCCTTTTTCAAAGCATGTGAAGCAGCCAGGGAGTGGGAGCTGGTGTGACATGGGATAAAAGAGCGCCGGCATATGAAAGGAGGAGGAGCAGAGATGGTGTTGATTCTGTGGGTGGCTTGTGTTGCACACAGATACAGAGGGAGCGACAAACAGACTCAGACGGAGGCTGACACCAGCGCTGGCATACGGTGCTCTGTCACTCTGTCAGAATGTGACACCCATAAAAACACATAGGTTTAATGTCAGAGCCAAGTCAGCCCTGCTGTGACTTTTCCTCTTTGTAGCTAATCAAAGAGCTGTCACGCACATCAACTCATACAGGAAAGAAAGGGTGGGTTTATTGTAAATGAATGACATCTACAGTGCCATGGTGCCTCGGTGCATAACCTATATATTCATCAAGATTCAG
>CAFUXE010000560.1:1155987-1180093 GCA_903364295.1 Serranus cabrilla | reverse complement strand
CAAAGGGTAGATACATGCGTTTCTGTGATAAGGGGGGAAAAAGCAAGGAAATGAAAAGTAACCAAGGCAAAAATAAATAAATAAATGGAGTGAGAGAGAGAGAGGGGCTACAACACAGCTTTTAAAAGTGGTGACCAGGTATTAGCTTTTGATTTATTGAGTTATTTGCATATTATGCAGTTATACTTCATCTTAATAATGAAAATGTGACATATTAAGAAAAAAGAAAAAAAGTTTAATCACAGGAAGCAAAAAATATTCTTCGTCATTGTCTTTTACCTTATACTTTATAGAATTTTAATCTTAATTCTTATGAGTCAACAGGTCCTCCCTGAAATCCTGGTGCACCTATTACAGGTACAGTTCTAACTACAATAATCTAATATCACTAATGTATCACTAATGGTGGAGGATTACACTAAATTCCTCGCTGCAGGGGAACCAGGTTTGATTTGGTACCAGGTCCATTTCCCGCATGTCTTCCCCTCTGTCCTCTGTCCATTCCCTACAGCCATGTTTCCATTAAAGTTAAATGAAATCTGAAGCGAATTTTTAAATGTTGCATGTGACTTTAAGAAGTTTTCATCAACTGGTTTAGAGTGAATAAACAAAGCTGTATAAATGTCAGAAGATGGCAGTGTAATGTTTTGCTGCAGACTAATCCATCAGTAAACAGTAGAAGAAGACGTTATTGCAAAAGAGAGAAAAAACAAGTTTGCTAGGCGGACAATTTTGGTCCCACAAGAGCAAATTAAGAAATTATTTTGGATATTCCGGCAGAGTGGAAACAGCTGATCAGTCATGTGAGTTAAATGTTTGCTATGTTGGAACTTAATTGGAAAAAAACGTTTCCATCTCCCGTTTAGCGCAATAATTATTAAAAAAAACACCTAAAAAAACTCTTATGTGTATTTTCAAAAGTTTATCAAACATGTAGAAATTAGTTGATGGAAACATGACTTATGTCACTGTGCAATAAAGCTGAAAAATAAATGTTTCATTACTATTTCATACCACATTTATTTTGCGGTTCACATTTTGCTGCTTGCCGTCTCTAAATTCTGTGTTAAAATCAGTTTTGCTGCCAATTTCTCAAAGTGGTTGCCAATTGCAACCTGGCAATCGATGCTGCTGAGCCCTGAAGAGAGAGAATGAAACAAAAAAGGAGAACAATTTTGGTGGCTAAGTATGCTCACGTTACTGTGTGGACGGTAAAGGTGTGTATGTGTGTGTGTGTGTACAAATACAGCATGTCTCTGTAATTTGCAGAGCGCTGCAGAGGAGATCAATGAAATGAGCAGCAGTAGCATCCAGTCATGCAGCAGTTCACCACCTCCAGTCTGGCCAGTGACTGAGCCCTGTCTCCCAGTCAGCCGTGATTGAAGGCCGCTGTGGCCGATATGCTGCTAAAGGTCAGCGTACTCATCAACTGCCCACTGCCTCCCAGTTTGATGGAGTGCAGTCTAAAGATCAAATGTCTGGCTGTTAGGCCAGCTGTTCCAACCACCACAGCACGCCGCTCTCATTGTGCTGAAAATGCTACCTGAGAGGTGCTAAGATTGGTTTGGGTTGGCTGCTGTTATTCAGTGAGGCAAGGAAATCGTTGATGTATCGTATGAAAAATTGAAGTTGTGTCTAAAAACAATCAGTTCAGCTGAGGAGAAATGTGTTTGGTGTGTATGAGGTAAAAGGTTTTTTTTGTGGGTAGAAAGGTGCTGTTTGTAAGGCTGTACTCCCCACAGCCACAGTGCACCTAAGGATGATGGGTAAGCAATAGCTTCCAGTTAAAGAGTCCAATAGGAGATGTTTTGCTGGACCGAACACCAAAGCATTTTTAATCTAAGAGACTAAAGAGCTTTATAGGAAGAGAGAAAAACCAGAGCGGCGTGGAGGAGGAGGAGAGACAGGAGAAGGCAGAGAGAAGTAAATGCCAACAGGTCAGTAGTGGACAGCCTCAGGCTGAGAGCCACAGACGCAGAGCTCATTAAAAACAGACTGACTTTTCTGCGCAGGAGGACAATATGGAGCGAGAGAAACCCAATGGCACTGGTCTTTTCTGTGAAGAAGAAGGATGGTAAGGGACTCAGACAAAACAACAACAGAGAAAAGAAGACGAATGGAGAATGTGGCGCGGGGACACAAAGGCGGAAGAACACGCAGTAGGACAAATGCAATTTCCTTCCTCTGTAGAGGAGAGGAAGGAAGACAGGAGGGAAGGAGAACCCTTAAAAGAAACGTTGTCATTGTATGCATCTCTGAGATAGGAATCAGTGTGACCACAAGTGTGAGTGACAGTGCGTTTCTCTTGATTTAATCTCAATAGTCAACAGCACCAGAGAACTACAGGGATATGTGCTGATGGATTTTGCCTCGTGTATAAGAGGCGAAAAAAAAGCCACTGCTCTTTTCCTTCCTGCTTGTTTTTTATAGCCTGAATGAAAAAGCCTTTTTACAATCCGTAGCAAAAATAAACGTGAAAGGTTTCCTACATGACATTTTATAGGGCTACAAAAACAAACCTAAAGGTAAAAATAACAACACTCATGAGTCAGTAAGAAAACAGCAGAAATCTACATGAAAACCCCCACTCTTTCACACAGATTTTCCTGTTAGCTATACATTTCTTTGCAGAGTTTTTCTCTGTGCGATCTGCAGCACCTTCAATTGTTTTCAGCACCTCTAAAGGTGGACACCTTCACAGCACCAAGATGGAGTTAGCAGCCTGTCAGGCACCCAGGTGAGCCTGTCAGGCCTGCAGATATGCTGAAGGTTAAGACTGTGATTAGAGTGGGAAGATGACTCCTTGCCCTTTGGTCCTCTGCCTCTCTATTGATCGTAACACCCTTTGAGTCACAATTGTTTAAATGAGCCTTCTGTGCTCAGTTACATGTGGGGTGGGCTTCTGAAGGCAACACACACACACACACACCATGAGCACATCCACATCCCAGAGGCCTCCTTAGTTTCCTCATGACGTCTGTGTGTCGGAGCACGGCGCCTAAATATAGAAGATGAAATAACTGAATGTCATCGCTTTCCCGGCAGACCATCACTCTAATTGTGTGTTTTCTCTTCTGTCATTCATTATTGTGTGATGGAGCTCAACCGCTACTAATGAGAATCGGGACAAATATTGCTTTTATCTCTCACCAGGCGGTGTGGGGAAATTTCTCAATAATGACAACTCCTTAGATAATGAGATGAGCATGAGAGACATAATTACAGTGGAAGACGGGTTAGAGTCCGAGCGCTCTGATAGTCGCTGTCATGAGATACAGTGAAAAACTGTGACAAATATCTGTCAGGAGGAGAGAGAGAGAATGTGAGATGAAGGGAAGACAGAGCAAGACAGGGCTATTCTCTGTTCTTTGTAGATTTTCTTGAATGACAACAATGTTAATGTTGCATGTGAGCTTAAAAAATAATGTCTGATGAAAGTCTTACATGGTGTTCATTCGAGAAGTGGCACGTCAGTGGTGCGTAAGTGCTATGGAAGCATCCATCCGTCCAATCCACGCCGACTCCGGACTCTGTTGCAGCTGTCAGAACCAGCTGTCCTGTCTGCAGCCTGCTCCTGAAATTTAGCTTGTGAAACTATCCTCATATCATAATATTATATAGAAAAAAAGTCTGCTGTGCTTTTTTTCTTCCCGTATAAGTTCACTGTATACATTTACTGATAGCAGTATATGCAAACAAATGAAGAAATACAGAACTCCAGATTTGCAATATTGTTCTCTTTCGATTTTCACAAGCAGATTCTGTCCACATTCTGTATAATTCTGACTCATAATTTAGAAACTGATTCGTGACTTGTTTTTGCTCTAAATGATATATATATTAAGCAATGTACATTTTCACAACCTCAATTTACAACTTCCCTTGTCCTCTCCTCTCTGATCTGTGTAAACAGCCTGCAGTTCTGTCAAAGTTTCACTGATCTTTGTTGTGCCGCTGATGAGCACAGAATTGATTAATTTTTACAATATCTGATTCGTGTAAATAGTTTGTTTTTGGCATTTTTTAAAACAAGATAAGAACTAAGTTGTTTTGATAGAAAATTACTTTTTAAAGCTTTGATTTGATCACTTTGACAGATTAAACTGTTTGTCAGACATGATTCCTTTAAGAAAACTTGAAACAATAATGCCTGTTTTTATAGTTTCAGGCTATGATAGATTATGTAACTAATTAAGTGAGAAAAGAACTGTGGGATAAGTGGTTTATTTCGAGAAAAATGTTTTTGGAGTGGGCAGTAACTTTAAAACTTAAAGTCATTTTATTGATTTAAGAATTACTCCTAAAGCCCTGAGAAGGTGAACAGAGGTTGTTACAATAATAAACTTTTTTTTTCTTTTTAAACTGAAAGCGTATTTCTTCTGTGAAAGGGCAAAGTAATGGATGACTAATGCTTGTGGATTAAGTGGAACCTAAGTGAGAATGAACAAATATAATTACAGCTAATCAGGTGTTGTTGTCTTCAATGTTAAAATGAAATAGAAACTGAATGTAATGTAATGAAAATAGTGCCTCCGCTGTGTTTGGAGATGTGTCTGAGGTTACTAGTTTAAAGGCTCAAAGTTCAGTCACGCCATATGATGAAGAAGAACCTATCACAGGTGGCAGATGTCTTTTCTTTCTTCTGTAATTATCAGTCAATGGCAAATATGGAGAAGTTGCCCTTTCCCTCCCTCCCTCCCTCCCTCCCTCTACCTTATATATGAATCTGTTCTGTTCAAACAACAACTATTGCACATCTGTCTGAAGGGTTTTTTGGAGTCAAAGGATAGAGGGTGTCGTACCCTGTACAGTCTGTAAAGCCCTTTGAGGTAAATGTGTAATTTGGGATTCTGAACTGAAACACTTTAGGTGCAGGGCTACCCAAAGCTTTCCGATGTGTCCAAACCTACAATATTCTAAAATACACTTTAAAAAACAACTCCTAGAAGAAGATCACCTCTGAACTCTAGATTTCTGATAAATAGGCTCTTTTTTAATGATATAGTTAGCTGGTTATAGTCGCTTAGCAACATCAGGCGCAACTTGCCTCCGCACCCGTGTAAGTTGGCACAAAAGTAGGCACCTATTGTCCGACTCTTAATAATTGTGAAAGTGTAGAAAAAGAAGGAAGATGAAGACTTGTGATAAAACAGCTTGTGTTGCATTAGAGTGTTTGTGTGATTAACAAGGCCAGAAAACGTGTTATTACGTGTGAAATCCAAGCACAGAAGTGGCTATTTATAGCTGCAGTAGTATTTCTAATTAAGCACACATAACTGCAAAACATAATCATGATCAATTACGTGATCTAGACTGTAGATAAATATACTACAACCTCAAAAGGGATTTTATCAAGTTCTTCATAATAAAGTGTGAAATAAAAAAACAAACCAAATGAAGTTAAATGAAGCCTCCAATGTGAATTTAAAGAAAGATCAAATTTATCACACACAAGTAATTAAACGCAGATCTAAATCTCTGTGTAGACTGTGAAAAATAAAATAAAAATCACAACCCGAGGAAGGTATTAGAGGCAAAGCGTGGCTGTATATTTGCATAGATAAACACTTCAGGTCAGCAGAGGGTTTGTTTTGTTTTTAGATGCTAAATCCAGCAAATAAACCTATATAACACACATATTTATGAAAAAATCTGAAAGCTACTAGGAGGTCACTGAATGGTGGTTAAGTGGGAAATATTGCTGCAAACTCGTATAACTGAACAACACTTCACACACAGACAAATCCATTAAAATAATCCCTTGAATGCTAAAGAGAACGACAGAACAGATATAATATATTTGATAGTGAAAAGATATCTGACACTGCAGCAGTGTGCGCAGGACCACTGTAAGCATGGTGTCCTTCAGAGCGTCCACTCAGAGCATGGAAACACACACAGTTCTTTGTCATGACAAAAACGCTGAAGACATGCTTTTAGAGGGAAGGAAATGTGTAGAAAGATGCATTTGAGACCTCATGTCAGGCTGAAAGATGATACTAATTGGAAATTTTCCACGGACCATCAGCGAGATGACATGTCCATGTAATCTCATAACGTCATACATGTCCTTCAAGTATCCACACAATCGCCCACCATGAAGCTCTGTAATATACAGCAATAATACTGTGAAAGTACATAACTGGTAATTGTAATTCAGTGCAGTAAATTGGCTAATACACTATTCCAATCAGGGAAATATTATTATGATTATTTCATATCAGATGGAGGGGGCTGATTGGTGCATGTGTGTCATCACATGAAATGATTTCCAAGGCGAGTTCAGCAGAGAGCAGAAATCAAATCCTTGAGCTGAATACATCTCATTTTGGGTAGTGCATCTATCAATTGTACATCAGCCACGTCACCATTAGGGGTGCAATGATTGTCGAAATTCCAACAAGATCCCGTTTCCTAATACCACCCATACAGCAAACACATCATTATACATACACGTACAGTTCATGGTTTTAAAAAAGGCTGCAGTTTTGTTGAAGTTAGGCTACAAACCACTGATTTGGGCACAAAAATTTCTGCCCGGAATGGGAGCCAAGGAAGTTCAGTGATGTATAAATCACATCGTTCACTTTTGTTTCCTCCTGGGACATGAACCCCGTTCTCCTTGGTGAAAGACTGTCCTATCATCAACCCATCCATCACGCGTCCCTTCCACCCTGAGCACTACTTCCGCCATTTAATCACCACATCGCCGTCACTCATTATTGCCTATTCCGCTAGAGGGCGGCAGAGGGCAGCCCAAAACGTAAATGTGGGTCGTACTTGGCTGTCTGTACAAACGACCTGTGGGGTTTGATTAAGTTTGAGATGAATGGCAATAGGGACGTCATTTGCATGAAGTCGAGGTCATGATGAGCCATGATTATGCAGATTCATATGAGGTGAGTTCGCTGGGTTATATCCCTAATACAACATGCAGCCGCATCTCAACCCGATCTGACAACTTCCAGACCATCAGTTTTCAATTTAAACTTTTTCAGGTGGTCTGTGTGCAATTTGTTAAAGATGGAAGTGAAGGTGGGACAGAATTAGGCAACTGGCATCCTCTAGATAACAATAAAAAGGTACAAAACCCTCCATAGTTGTGGAGATACTGCATTAGATAAATTAAAACGTTAACCTGTCTGATGGTGCTAGCTGAAGAGCCACGGGTTCAACAGAGTCATGAGGGTTTATACATTAAGGATCATAAACAGCTTAATGGAAACCTGTGGTTGCTGAGATATCAGTCTGGACCAAAGTGGCGGCTGACATTGAACGTTAAGGAGTAAAGCTGCTATAGTGTGGCTTACAAAGATTTCCTGTTAAAGAATTGATTATGTAATCTTATATAAAATATTAAGAGCAAAGTCACAGAGACCAGAGTGTGGTCACTAATAGCACCATGTAATGCACATCATTTACAACTGCAAACTATTATCTGACAGCTATGTTATTGCTAGACTATCAAGTCTCGATTTGATGTGATTTGTTTGCTTGGTCCGCTAACTGAAAATATGTTTCCTAATTTGTTTCCTGGGTGGAATTTGTGAATTCTAAATGTAACCGACTGATGGCTGTGACTGTCCAACACTCAAACGCCACCTGACCCTTTTAGATCTGTGAAATTCTAGTTACGTGACCTACTGTTCAACTGATATTAAGGCTGAGCACTCAGAGCTCTAATTATCAGAAAAAAAAAAGGTGTTACCAGTGCATCCATACTGTCTGGACAGCCCATTAGGCTCATATGTCCTGTCTATTACAATGTACATTATTGTATGTGTCTTATCTGCTTCCCACACAGCCAACAAATAAGCTGCTGAGTGCTGGGCAGAGGTCAGGGGGAGTAACCGCTCTTCATTTGGTCAGAAATACAGAAAATGGGCACAAGTGAGTACTAGGCTGCCTAAAACAAGATAAACAAGTAGATCTTTACTGTTCTGGGGATGCTGGAGGTAATGAAGCGACGCTATAGCTTCTAGTGACATAAAAGTGTAGAGTGTGGTCTAAGTGTAGAGTACAACTCAGCTGTTTCCAGCCCCAACAGAGCACATTCATTTGGAAAAAGGACAGTGCTTTTTAACTTGCTGTTAAGTGACTCTTTAAAGAGGGTAAATACATGTCCTTATATCTACTGGCTTCAGTGTTTTTTTTAGTTTTAAGGTGTTCTCAGCATCTAACAAAGGGCACAAAGCACCTTTACGTTACTGTCATCAAGGATTTAACGTATAATTTCATTCCTTACTCCCATCTCACCTTGAATATCATCATTAGTTATTTGATGTTAATCTTTACAGCAAACTTCAATTCACACAAAGTACTTGCTTTTCAATAAATCCCCAAACCATTAAGCAAAATGAATGCAGTCACTGCGGGCCAAGAGCTCTATACATTTTCATAATGTTGGAAAAAGGCCTTGGGAATCGAGGTGAACAGAAAATCCTTGCGATGAAATGCCTTTCTCAAGTCGAGTAATTAAATTTATCTTAAGGTAAGCTGGTGCAACAAATCAAACCGCATTACTCGCTGGCTATTAAATTAAAATTAAGTTTTGCTCTAAATCTTATTCATGCATGGTATCAACACCTGTGTCTCTCTTCAATTTTCAATTATCTTCAAAAACAGAACGTCTCATTCATCAGCGGGGATGACACTATAAATCAAATCTCAGCTCTGTGAGGAATGACAAACCTGTTTTTCATCGAGCAGTTAGGAGGTTTTATTTGATGAATTAAGATGCATCTAATCAGTGTAGTTCATTGCTTGAACTGTGAATCATTGTACCGATCCAAGAGTGACCTTTCCAATGTAAACACAAATCACGCTGGCATGTTGAAGTATAGATAACCTATAATGTAAATCTATGCCAAGAGATGAGGATGAAAAGAGATGATTTGTATGCACTTTGTTAAAGAAGATTGAAGTAAAGGTGAGACAGAACACCAGTCATGAGATCACAAGTGTTCATCATCTAAATAACATGAAATAATGTACAACAAAGCGTCAAACCATCCTCCATAGATGAAGAGATAATGCATTGGGTAAGTGAAAACCTTAACCTGTTGGCATTACCAGACAAAGTCATTATGGATTATACATTACAGACCATAAAAAAGCTTAATGGTGTCCAGTGGTTGCTGAGATATCAGTGTGGATCAAACTTGTGGCTGCATTTGCAGGGGAACGTTTGTCAAAGAATTGATTATGTAATTTAATATGAAATATTCAAGGGTGACTTCACAAACAATGGATTGCGGGTGCTAATAGCACCATGTAATGCTGCCGCATCTAAAGACCGGATTCACAAAAGATATCGTGCTAATGGTTTTAAACCGCAAACACACCCATATAGTTCTACTGCTGAGTGCAATTTGCCCTCAGTGCATCAAATTGCAATATTACATGTGGAAAAATATAAAAGTTGTCGATAACACAGCAGGCAGAACACCGGGGGGGGAAAAGGTAAAATGAAACTCTCAGACCACAAGCTACAGGTCCTGATTGACTCTTTCAGGCAAGGAATTTAAATGTGAGAGAAAAAAAGCATATTTTGGATGTAAAATTCCTGTCTGTCATTGCTGTAGATGCACTTCACTTCCTATCAACTCTCTGAAGAGGATAATAATTGCAATGTAACTTTGTGTGGCTGTTACCTTCGTGGATGGACTGTTTGTGTAAAGAAGGCCAAAAAGGGGCCGAATGTATGCAAATTAGCTGCAGTAATTTAAAAAAGTGCAAATTGCATCTGCACCGCAAGGCTATTTTCTTTACGCCATGGCTTCTTATTGTCCCATTTGTGCAGGTTTAGTGGGCGAATAAGCCGTGCAACCCTTCTGTGAATTCACTGTCAGGTCCTTGACTTGCTGAAAAGTTAACTCCAGTACATTTGCATACATGCTCTGGCCCTGTGAAATAGCCATGATCTTGGATGTTGTGGTTTAAAAAAAGAAACTTTAATAATGCTGCAAAGCAATAGAACAAAGGCGCCTGTCTCCCATCTTTAAAAGCATAGTCAGTCGGGAAGAGACCTCCTGCTGAGATCATCTTTTTTTTCTTTTAAAGTGAACTGAGCTAAGTGACTGTGAGTGCCAGTGTGGCAAGTCATCTGGCGTCTGCCTCACTGCTGCAACTCCAAGGTGTGTGACAGATATTGTTTTAGTTCAAAGCTGCAATGGGCTACATTGTCAATCATACCTAGAACACTGCTACCTGCAGTACACTCTCATAGAAGTAAGTAATCGTTCAGGACAATCTTTAAAAGAGAGTGGGCAGCCAGCGACTGTCTGTGTCTATAGAACATGAATAACAGAGGGAGAAAGATACAGAAAGAGGGATTACACGCCTCAAAGTATAGTAGTAAGATTTTCTAAGGAATTGGATAATGAAACATGCAGCATCCAACCATTTAAGAGTGGGAGTTCTAGGCATCTTTCCAGAGACTCGTGTTATGGGAGGGCAAGTGTTATAGCAGGAGTTTTACCACAACAGTAAGCTATTGCATAAAGTTTATATATCCTACGAGCCGCTGAAGAAAGAGCCTCATCACTGCTTTAAGGAACATATCCCAGTGCTCACACTTGCTGCTTTTATCAGAGTAGAGGTTGACTTGCTTATATGATGGCACAAAGGTTAAGAGTACCATATGGAACAGAGTCAGATTATCAGTCACGCAGTCTGTTGCACTGTAAAAGAGCTTTCACACCTGAGCTGTTTGGTCTACTTGAAATAAACTCTGGTGCCTTTTGTCGGATAGTCTGTAGTTTTTTGCTACTGTGAATGCTCAAATGAACTCTGGTGTGGACCAGAGAACCAAACTCTGGTCCACTGAAAAATGGGGCTCTTGATGATGAAATATGATCAGACGATCACAGAACACAGTTGCTTGTGGCTACATACAAAAACAACAAAGTCTTCAACCTATTTAGTGACAGAATGATGGCTAATGGATCCAATCTCACATCGGATCAATGTCACAAAAAAGGGGAAAAAAACTCCACCAACAATACACTAAAGTCCACGACTTGCTTTGAAAAAGTTGCAGCTCTTTCCCTCACATATTCTGATGAAGGACAGCGTCAACAGCGTGACATTTGGTTCAAATCCTTTGTACTCCAGATAAAGCACAGTGTGGAAGCAAACCAAACCAAATGAAAAATTCAACAATGTTGCAGCTTCACCACTGAATCTCAGACTTTATATGTGAAAGAAGTGTAAAGTCGACCCTGCTGTACTGCACGTAGTTAATTTCTAATTAACATGACTTCACAAAACCCACCACAGTCCAAATATTGTCTCAAGAGTGTGATGTTTCAAGTATTATTTGGATAAAATGGGAGAGAAAGCCACTGTCATATAGTGAATTAAATCAAAATACCCACCTAATTAAAAAGCCGGATGGCTAACACATGATCCATGAAGTTTTTGTCTGCTACCTCATTATAAGTCAATGATAACATGATCAGTTGCTTCTGTTGCACACGGATGAGATGAGGTTATTTTTTAACTTTCACCCAGGAGAACGGGGTTTGTATAAACGACTTTTGACGTTACTTTTTTTTTAAGTAACGTACGTAACTCACGTCACCCTCGTATTTACTTCACTTCTGGCATTTACGTAAATGTATTTACTTTTTAAACTGTCCTTTATAACACCTAACCAGGATGTTCTTTGCCCTAAACCTAGGTCAGTGGTTTTGTAGAACGCTCCGCTGTACCGTGAGCCGCGAAATGCTAACACGGGTCATTATTACAAATGCTCATATGTTTCGTTATGAATGGTATTGAAAAACTGACTATTCTGTCGTTGAATTTTTCTGTTGGACAGAAAAAAGATCATAGCTTGTTGCCGGTTGCTGTACAATTATAGGAAAAACACTGCACCCGAAGTCGACACCTCAACAGAGCAGCCAGCAGCAATTTTCATCTTAAGTGAACGCAAAATATTAAGAAAACCTGAACTTGCAAATCTCTTGGATCGCCTCATGTGCAGCTAAAGGCAAACTCTTGCTGCATGTAACTACTGGAGTCAGGTCCTTTAAGCCATCCACTCAGCTCCTGTCAGTGCAGAGCCTGAACCCTTTGTGATCTACTGCAGAGTCCTCGTGTCCAGCAGTATTAGTGCAGTATCAGTGATATATGAAGGCTAAGCTGGGGCAGCCTGAGTGGAGGGGTCAGAGAACACGACGCGTCAGAACACGACCGTAGCAGCAGGGCTTTCTGACTGATTGGCTGGATGACAGCACCTGCTGCACTAAGTACTGATATAAAAGTCATACTGACTGCAGCGTGGAGTGACAGGGAGGGACAGTGACGATGGGACCTCTTGGTTGCGAGACAAACGCTTCATAAATCATAATGTAAAGGTGAGGAGACAGACAGCATCATAGGAATGGTAAATGGATGCATCTCCACCTAACATCCAATCTTTCAGTCGAGGAATACATACCAGCTTCACGTCAGATAACTTCTACTATTAACGTTGAGCACATTTGCTTCTTTATGGTACAAAAGTAACTAAATGCATTCCTGTGTGCGATCAGAGGAAAACAGCATGTTGGTCATGGTTCATGAGCTTGGCAACCTAATATTTTTTTGTTTTATTATTCTCCCCTAAAGCCAACAACTATCCACCTCCATTTCAGAGTGTTGTGTATAAGTCACAGCCTACTAATTGTTCTTTGATACTAAATATCATCATGCCTGGCATGAGGACAGCATGAATGTACCATCTCAAAGAGGTGCCTCATTTCTTCTCCAACAGCATAGTTAATGGTGTTTTTCCTCAAATGTAGGTTGCGTATTGTAGATTTTAAAAAGGGGAAAAGAAACACTACTGTTTCTTCTACTAATTACTTTATGGCAAAATGCCCAAATCCACACTATGAATAACTTAGCTCAGCACAACCGTAACTCTGCATCGTCTTTCTGAATCCTTTCAAAGTGCTAAATAGGTGAATGCACAGAGCTTGTTGGTATAATGAGAACAGCGGCTACGGACAGTAACTCTAAATATATACAGTATTTATGCCTTGATTATGATACTGGAGACAAGACGGCAAATGTGTACTTTGCATGCATGTTAGAAGTAAAAAGCATAAAAGAAGCATAAATGTATTATATAATATTCATAGCTATGTTTACATTATGTACAACCCTGCTTCAAAAAAGGTTGGGACTGTCGCTGGTTATTTTAATGTCATGATTTGCTTATTTAAACATCAGACTTTGTCCGCCCACAAGAACATTGTTGGGATCAAAATCTCAGGCCAAGACTTAAGAGTCTGTGTGTTTTTAGGGTAAAGTTGAGGAGGATCTATTAATCTTTTCTTAACTGCCAAGGAAAAGAGTGGAGAGTACAGCCATACGTTCCTATCTCACTTAAATGCATCATTTAAATACCGTCCAGATGTTGTGAAATGTGGCAGCTGCTGTCGAAGAGAAGTGTCTCCTGCCTGAGGATGGGTGGGGGCTGCTACAGTAGATAGTGACGCCAAGCAAGTTATAAAAATCAGTGATTTGATGTTATATGCTCATATCATGACCCTGCATTGTGGGTGTTATGTTCTACTTCTGTATTCATAATTTTTTCTTTAGAACAAAGGTCATGCATCAAGAAAAACTTGTCTACTAATAATATTTTTAAATGATAAAGTTGAACAGTTAAAGACACCACAGGATGCTTGGTCAAAACAGGAATTCATTTTCATCAAAAGTATTTACAAAAAACTAAAACGTATCAGTTTGAGCATAAACGAAACAGTCTCTGTTCGGTTTTCAATTGAATTTACAGTATCTCATGGGATTAGCAAGCTATCACATACCTGAAACTACTTTCACCTTCAAATTCAAATATCTTGCATTTATAACTACTGTTTTGAAGTAATACATACATTTATTTCACCTTCTTATTTACTTTTCAGAACTTTTCCAATTTCCCATCCACTTAGTTCCAAACACTCACCTCTACTGTAGGCTACCAACTCCAGTCTTCTGTTGCTGGCTTGTCAGTATCTCCACTGAGGAGATATGAAGCTAATTGCCTTGCTCAAGGGCAACATTGGACTAATTGCTTTGGGAGGAGACAACATTAGTCACTCACTTTCCTGTCTAGATCTTTTTCCAGTCAAAGCTACTTCTCTAACCTTCACATAACATTACACGCACCTATGCTTTTTAAATGTTCCTATATTTCAAATGTGATGGTGCTTTATTGTTATTAAAATACAAAAGTAAGTAAATGCATCCCTGTATGTGATCATATGGACACAGCATGGCGCGGTTCATGAGCTTGTGTGGAACAACACAGTCGCTTGACTTTTACAGATGTGTTGTTCTATCCTTATTGAAAATACAGAAGAGCCATTATTGTTGCTCTCTAGCTGGCCTTTTCACAAACAAATAAAGATCATCTGTCCCCATCAACAACTCAATTTCAGAAGGTCAACCTTGGCTTGGCTTTGAAATGTGTGCTACTTCACATTAATACACTCTAAATTCAAATGTAAGTGGTTTTCTTCAGCAGTGCAATATCATTTGCTTTGTCTGAACATCACAGGGACCATATATATATGGTCCCTGTGATGTTCAGACAAAGCAAATGATATTTGATGTTCAGACATAATACATATTTTATCAAATGTTATGAAGGAATGTATTAAAACTGAGGGTCAAAGGTAAAATTAACATTTTTTTTCGGCTCTAATTCTTTGTTTTTTATGTGAATAACAGGCAAGGACAGATTATTCTTTATACTACAACACATCTTTTTGCTCATAAAACTTGTTCAATTGACACTTACTCCCATACACACACAACCAGGTGTGCCAACTAAAGGCCGTCCTTTTGTCCATTGACAAAAAATTTTAACTAATAGAATCGGGGTGGCTGATCTACCGTTAACTTAATTGTTTTTAAGGATTAATTCAGACTCACCAAAATCACACAATAACACAGGTAAAAGTACTGTTTTTGTCAATGGAGTCTGGTGACTCTGAAGAGATAATAGATGATGAAGAGATGTTTCATGGGCAAGATAAAGTCGGCAAAATATTCTAAATATAATGTACAATTAAACTGAAATTAATGTCGTTTTAGGTAGTCCTTTTATAGGTGTGTAAAATATGTGTCCTTGCTGCTCCCGTCCACAGCAGTACATTGTTTAACTTCTGTCAGCCTCCAGCCTACTACAGGTAAATCGCTGACTATGGATATCTACCTCAGACACCTTGCTTCAAAAAATATGCCAAAAAAGAATCAACGTGATTATGTTTATGCCAGAAAAAAATCCTCTTTAAACAGTTTTTAAGTTTAAAAAGTGCTCTTCACATTCCATTATACATTTATACAAACAGTTGGACAATTTAAAACACTGACTAACAATGTATTCTTCCTCTGTTGCCACTACTTTGTAACTTGAACAAAGTGTGTTTTGTTGAGTGTGCTTATGTATATGACAGGAGGGTGCTGGAGCGTGGGCTGGCACAGACAAGGACAAAAAACAAGCATACTGGAGGGAAAGTTTCATTTATGCCTATTGTAAGCTATCAAGTAACATTCTGTTTTTTTCTTAATTAGGTGTTTGTCATCCAATGTTTTTCCCTTTGGTTGTAAAAGCAGACATATAACTACGATATCGTAAAGCAGAAAGCAAATGTTTCTTTTGTTTTATTGTTAACATTTTTAACAAGTGATTTTTTTCACTTTCCATTGCAGCTTATTAAATTTCCATAAGTATGTACTGGTTCTAATTCCAGACAGGTTCACCTGTTCATGTATCTGGTTCTTTCCTCCCAGCAAGATCAGAGCGGTGCCAGCAGCTCTGGGTCCACCACCATCTGCCACAAACAGGCTGGCAGGACTAAGGACATTTTGCCTGAGAGTTTGTGTGTGTTAGTGTGATCGTATACAAGGCCACCACTGCTGTGTGTACGGAAACGGATGTTGTTTCTGTGCCTTCTTTGTATTTATGTACTGTATGTTTTTCCCAGCTGGTATGCAACATGCAGAGAGGCAGAGTACAAACTGTGAGTTAGAGTTTGTTTCTGCATGTGCCTGACTGTGTATGAAAGAGGAGAGGGGAGGGAGGAGGGAGTAGGGAGGAGGGAGGAGGAGAAGGGCCAGGGAGTGTGATGCTGCTGCTGCTGTGGCAGATTGATGTGAAAAGCAGTGGAGCGTCCCCGCCTCTGCACAGGGTAAACAATGATGAGAGAGCAGCTAATGAAGGCCTGCATGTGGATGCGTTTGCGCGTGTGTCTAATGGCAGTGTCTAATCCGTCGCGTACATGTATGTCCATGCATGACGACATGTGTGAGTGTGTCACAATTTGCATGCGTGTGAGGAGAGATGGTGGATCCAGACGAAAGCAGTGGAATCATCCTTTCCACCATCTGTACCTCTGTATTGATTTCCATGCATGATCTCCCGTTTTCCACTGCAAAGTGCCAGTCCAAAAATGTTCCCCATTAACCCATTCTTATTCATACTTCTACTCCATTACAATATTTAATTTTATATCACATTTAATGACACATTCTCTGGTAAACCATTGGAGAAATTAACTATATAAACACCTGTTTTTCTATTAAATTCCTCGATTAAATAACCATTATCTATATACCTTAAAATTAAACACAATCATGCAAAAATCCGACATTGTCCTGCTAACTGATTACACTGTCCTGCATGGTCTTATTCAACCATTCTTAGGATAGCTACCTTGATATAAACAGATTGCTTCAATAGATAAAATGTATATCATCAGCAATAAGCCATTTATTAACTTTAACAACATGGATGGACCCAGTAATTTTTTTCTGTTGAGCTTTGTTTCTTCTTAGATCCCCCAAGATCTGACAGAAGGTCAGTCTAAGAGGAAAAGTTAAGGCAGATGCTATTTGCGCCCACATGTCTGTAGCTAACAATCCACTCAGGAAAAGTTCAATTACAGACACGTCTGCTTTTTCAGCACCACAGACAGCGCCAAGGACTTATCAATATACAGCACAATAAAGCTCCTGATATTTCAGGGCCATGGTTGGTAGGCTATAGATTCTAACTTGCACAAACCTCAGTCAGATACAGGATCAATGAGTCCAGACTAACGTATTCAGCTAAAAGAATAATGACGTGCAGATGGCATCCCCCCTAGAATCTGCAGATCATCATAGTATGAATCATGATATAGGTAAAACTGCCCACCTGTCAATCTACTGGTGAACAGTGAACAAGTCAATGTATCCCTGCTTTTGTATACCCATTAAGTCTGTCACTTTTTATTTAAAAAATCGAACTACTGTTCAGTCATGGGAAAAAATAAATATTATATTTGTATTGATCAAAATTCAAAAGCAAATAAGCATGACAGGCAACAGCCTTGTACTTCAGTGTGGAGGTTTATACAAATGCACTGTCACTTTGATTAATAGCACACCCGGCTGAACTGTCAGGAAACCAGGAAACTACAGTTACAATCTTTGTTAAAACAAAATGGAAAGCGACAAGGAAGCACATGAAAAGTAATGTTTTGAAGCATTCTTGATGCAACATATATGGGTCTAATATTAGGAATGTGAGAAAAAAGATCCACCTGTTAGCTTGTCACTCAGACAGTTAAGACGCCCCACGAATGGCTGGAACAAAGTCACTTCAACAATTATTTTGGGATGCGAGTTGCATAAGAATTACATAAATTAAACAAATAGCTTGTTAGTTCTCAAATGTGTTTCTTTGAACGTTTGACAGCTATAATAACACATGGTACGACTTCTCATCTCTTGTCACCATCAGTGGCAAAACGAATGCATTCTCAGAAGGCTGGTGTGACGGGTTGACTGCCTGTTTGAGTAACCTGATTTACTTAACGGCCTAATGGCCTTATAGTAACTGGCTTGCCAAAATGGCCCTCTCTGATGGCAGGCTGTAGTGCCTGGCTGCGTTGCTTTACAGATGAAATCAGAGTAATAAAAAAAAAGCCCTGCTAAGCTGGGCTGATCTGTGACCAAGTGCCAAAGTGTGATACTGTGTGATAAGACTCTGCATGCATCTGTGTTTGTAAGATAAAACTGTTTTTCCTCATTTCCTTACTTGAGCAAGCTTTTTTCTTCCATGGCAGTGATATTTTCCACCAAGGAAAGAAGAGAAATGTCTGGTTAACAAGTGGTCTCTAAACATTGGGAAACCGACAAATAGATTCTGGAGAAATCTAGATTAATGGGCAGACTGAAGGCTAAGGGGATGTGTATTGGGCTAAATGGTCTTCCTGGATCTCACTAGACTGAATCAAACTTAGAAATAAATTGCATTGAGGAGGCAGTCTGAAGTGGGAGCACTATCCTCTCCTCCCCTATCACTCAGATAGTCATTGCCGCTCCGCACATGCCTCAGCCCCTTCGTCCAAAGCCGCTGGCAGCGCTGCCTTTTTCATGGCGAAAACCATTTTGAAGACACCTGCCAACGTCCTCTATAAATAACCACCTGATCCACACAGCTGCCACTCATTCATTTGAGGACATTCATACGTGAGGTGAGCCAAATGTCCCTCCACCACAGCCATTTGGCATTATTCATGATGGCATTTCAATTAGAATAAGTGCAATGAGTGAAGGTGGATGAGGGAATGAGTGGTGTAACATGAATGGAGAGACTAATAAATGCAGCCATAAATACAGCTCGATAGCTTTAAGTGATGTTCAGCCTTACAGAGAGTAGGAGTCGCAGATTTTGGAGTGTTTTCAGGTGAGTCACGAAATAAAATGGAGCACCACCTCTGTAATGTATCTACGTTCATATGTGCTCACACATACCGATACAGTACTTGCCTGAAGATATGATACCTTCACTTGTACGGCTTTTTTTCATTCAACAGAAGCTTCAGGAACAAGTAGGGCAATCAGTCCATGAGAAAGCATTTGACAGCTTTGCTGAGTCCAGATTTTTGCCAACACAAGCTTTCAAAGAGCTAGTTACAATAAAGAGTGTCTCCTCTCTTTGATGAAAACACTCTACTTGGCAAAACTGCTTGTTTGCTCTAAATGCGACGTCACCTTTTATCCACATCCGTCCGTGAATGCTCAAAAAGATTTGGGTGGAAATAGATATGCGACTGACTGTAATTGTGAACATAAAAGAGCGAGACACGACCTTGGATTGTTTCAGGAATGCAAGACACTTCCTTTCAAGGGTGTTTTCTCTCGACGGATGAAAGTTTTCTACATCAATACAGATAAAAGTGACAAGGACACTTGTATAACTTGAATTTGTTTGAGGGACTAGACTGACAAATATTCCAGTTGATGTACAGTTTCCCTTGACTCCTTGATTCGCCTATTATAGACGGCATTTGGGGATAAAAAGCATTAAATAAAAGCCAACAATTTATTCTCAAGGGACCACTGCAGTCCAACCAATAGTTGGGTTTTCTAAATAACAAAAAAAGGCTCATTGTGGCACTGGGAGTCTGGTCAGGAGATCACAGAAATCATTAGAATACATCCTCTGAGCACCATGGATGCTTCCACAAAGCATCTGCCAGGTTAGGACTGAAAAATTGTAGAAAGCTATTGGTTGCATTGGACAACCTCCGCAGTATTTTGGCCATTGACTTGTTTTTTGTTTTTTTGCCTTTTATTGACTGACAGGAAAGAGGGTTGTAACAAAGGGCCACAGCTTGGAGTTGTGCCCTTCTGCTGTTGAAAGAATTCAGCCTTGGCACATGTGGTGCACACTTTACAAGGTAGGCGACATGTTGAAATAAGATGGAAAAACCACTGTGGAGAAAAAACTGCTTAGTTTAGGAGAAAATAATGTTTCAGGTCAAATTGATCAAGCTCATCTGACTTTGAGGTACAAACACACAGGATCTGCCTTTTCCTCCAGCATCGATCTGCACCGTTATTTACATAGCATGTCCTTGTTCTTTCAGTTATATTCACTTGTTTCTCTGCTTTCTGTTTATTTGGCACATCAGCCTCCTGATCTGTGATGCTCTGTTGCCATAGCACCAATGCTACAGGCTGCTATAAGCTGATGACACAAAGGCTATGTTCACAATGGAGCTAAATATGGTTGTTCATTTTCGTGGGAGTGCTAAAACCTGTTACTTTCACTCACAGGTCAGAGTGACGACCACTTTCTACACTTTCATCGATCCTGTTTTTTCAGTGATTCAAACAGGTCTGCTCAAGTGATAACCTCTAGTTTGTGCTGAACAGGGCAATGTTTAATCATTCTACGGTATGTTATGTTGCTCTGTATTAAGTGTCAAGGTAAATGTTGGGAAATACACACAAAGCCTGAAACAACCTCTATGTACAAGCACATGAGTAATCGCTGACTTGTTGTTGTAGACATTTACACAAACAGTAACCGGTCTTGTTTAGCTAAATGTCACCCACAGATCAGCATGTGTGCTGATAGGCCTCTCAGGTTCAGGAGGTCATGACAGACTGCTGGAGGGATGTTTGTAGGTTTATAAGGTCACAAACGCAGCTCGGTAGAAGAAGAGCCTGTAAAAGCGCCACACTGCAGCGCTCACTAGAGCATGCAAACACAATTTATACCACATGTATCTGTAATATGAATTTGGCAGAACTTGCAGGGTTGCTTCCATTTGGGTAACTTTAACAAATTAAAACTCAAGCTATGCTGCAATGTAGCCAAAAAAAGGTTGTGCTCATGCAATTGTTTGAATCACACTCTTTGTCTCTTGAGGACAGCCACATTGTCTAGACTGGATTTTTTAAAAACAGCACCCCTGTGGGAAGATGAAATGGCTGTCTGGGTGTATTTCATATCGCCTGCTGCCAGTTTTCTTTTTATGTATCATGATGTCTTTTATCTTTGGTCTGCCTCTCAATAACACATGTGCCCAACATGGTCAGACACTTACTCGGGGCTTGCCACTTGCTCATATCCAGACAGGAGAGTGTCTGAAAAGGTTGTGATGAATCACAGTATATACAGGATGGGTCTCCCTGGCCCCTGTCACTGTTCATCACACTGGCCAACAGCAATGACTATATGAAGAAACAAGGAACCATACATCACTACAGGCAGACTACTCTATCTTTCCCTTAGTTATAACTACGGCATTTTTCCCAGCTAATATTTCGATATCTTCAAGGCACATTTTATTTGATGCTGTGCCTCTTCCTCAGATTATTCAGATGTAACCTTATCTCGAGCAGAAAAAAAAGAACTGGTATGCCTTCCTCTGAGATAAGATCCTAAGAGCTTAGAGAAATGTGCTATCAAAACAGATTGATCCTACTTCGCCAGTGATTTGTAGCAAAAAAATAAAAAATAAGCCACAGTAAAAACAGGTGGCGAATGGGAAGACTGGCAACAGGTAACTTGAATTCACAGTACCTCACAGTGCCTTGTAGTGCTGTCTGTGAATGTTAAAATTCTTGGAGTGGGACTAGATGTATGACGAATTAGAACTGAAGAGTCAGCCAACTCTCTCTCTCTGTAGAACTCATAAACAGTGTCAATCTGGAGGAGCTGAACAGACTGAACTGGTTTACTCTAATTAAACAGCAAACTGCAGTGTCTGTGAAATTTAATTTCTTTTGCAGTCAGAAACCCTTCCATGTATGTGTGCCGTCTACGGCTTTGATGCTGTCCTATCCTATTACGATTTCAAGCTCACCTGAAGATGAGTTGGCCTTGTGTTCATAGACGATATAGGTACTAAAGAGCAGTGTAACTAAAGAGGATATTTTCATTTGAGCAAATAACACAACGCGATAGTTTTGCATGATTTATTCAGTTGAAATAAGTAATCCATTAGTAATAATAATGTATTGGACAACAAAACAAACATAGAAAACAATCCAAGGATGATCTGATGTTTTATGGGAGTGAGTTCCATTGCTGATAAAATGTACTGCATTCCCCTGTTCTCTTTGTTGCCACAGACACACAAAAAAAAATCCCCAATGCATTCTCACTCTTTCTGTTTCTTCCCTACTCCGTTGAGGGTAATGTTAGCTGTGCACCAATCCTACAGGAGAATCAGTGCTCATGTGCAGCTCAACAAGCAACCCGGCTGAGAGGAGCCTTTACTTTGTGAAAGTAAGTAATAATGCATTGACCTAGTTAACTTGTTGCATGCTGGCACATGATGTAAGCTACAGAAGCCTGTGAGTTATTGTTTTCATAGAGACCGCTGTGCCTTTTATGTCTCTTCGCTGTCAGATTTAGTTAAGAGGGTGATGTGACTACCGGAAGTGACATCGTTACAGAAAAAAATGATGCACAACATATGAGGCACAGAAGTTCTGTGATGTTTTAATCATATTGTTCCCATTTGTTTTCACATGGGACATGAACCCTGTTCTCCTGGGTGAAAGTCCAATGTCTGTTTGACACATACACTGCGTACCGCCACTTAAACTCTGTATCCCAATCAAGCATTATAACTACATAATGTAAATATGGGTCGTATTTTGCTGCCTGTACAAACGACCTATATGGTCGTTTTGGAGGGGAGAAAAGCCTCCAATTATAGGGTATACTGTATGCATAAGCCACGATAGCCTCTTGAATCATGAGATGTAAAGAGGATATTGTGTCCATCACTCTTTTATTAGCCTGCAGAGTTAAAGATTAAGGGCCATAGATGAGGCTCTGCAATGACAGTAGAGTCAATACATTCAAAGGTTTCCCCTCTGGACGGTACAACCACAGAGTGCAAGAGAGTTTTCATTTATGTAAGTGCAAAAGTATACTTTTTCATTAAGTAGCACCGTATTATTACTGTGTTATTTCTTGGGGCAGTTAATTTGTGATATAAGAAGTAAGTTTTAAAAGTGATTTGATCCACTAGTGCTAAAAAGTTAAACTGTGAATCCATTAAAAATCTTATTAAGTACCCTAAAGGAAGACACCTTTGCCCTACAAGCTTTAATACATATTGATTTAATTGTCTTGAATACAGCTTAATTTGACAGCTTCTAGTTAATGCAGCTACTACAAAATCAATCACATTTTGTTGTTTATTTAGTGCAGTGACACACTACTAAATACTTCCATTAAAACTCGTCCTCTCATACTACCACCGGCTGCTTTGGTCTAAGTTGCGTCCTCACCTCGCCCTCTGCTACCCATGCGACACCGGACGTGTATGTGTTTAATTGTTTGTTGAACTTCAGATAATTAACTCTGAGCAGAGACCTCAGGGTTGCCTAACAAACCAGTTAAAATTGGGTGAATTGTACCTTTGAGGCACAAGCCTCGATTAAAACCGCTACATTTGTATTCAGCACAACGGTTTCATTCATTGTAATGGAACAATGCAATCAAGAGTGAGAGGAGAGAAAAACAAACACTACGAAAAACACAAATCTATCTGCCAAGAAAATTCTATGAAGCACAGCCAGAAGGGATGTTGCTCCCAAAAACCTGTCTTCCTCCCTTGAGTCCCCTCTTCCAACATAATGAGGCGCCCAGTGAACACTGCCTCCAAACCTAGCATTCTGGGAAATACGCCCACACAGAGGGGGCTCATAGGTCAATTCACTTACAGGGCTGAAGCACCCTGAGCGGATCCAGCAGAGGTGAGCCAGAGACACATGGATGCATGTCTTTAAATGACTGCCTGCAGGGAGACATGAAACCAAAAACAAGCCAAGCTGAGATGCAAGTGGAACACGCCGAGAACAGATGGGCAGGGGGAACTCAGGCTGCATAATATTTCTAGTGTGCGTCTATACACACACAAATACATACTCTACCCACAGAGCTTTTATCACTACTCCTGTCTTTCTATATAAATGTTGCAGGGTCTGAGAACAACAGCCACTGACTGAAACAAGTGAGTGATTCTACAAAATTAGCCAATCAAAGCTTCCTCTGGCAAAGATCCTCATTTAATTCACCCCCTCTATCTCCTTTCCTCGTTTCCCATCCTCTCTGGTTTTTAATTCAACACCTCACTTCTTTACTGATCTATTGTTCAACTTCCCTTTGTACTACCTGATCCTGCTCAACCTCCTCTCCTCTCCTCTCCCTCCCCGTCTCTCCTCTTAAGTTCTCTACAGAGAACAGATCATTCATTATTTTGGCAGGAAACAATCTACCAAAGGCCTCATCTAATGAATCTACCAG
>CAFUXE010000560.1:1113417-1148125 GCA_903364295.1 Serranus cabrilla | reverse complement strand
CCTCTGCTGCATCCCGTCTGGTCCCAGCCCATCTGATTTCCTGTCTGCCCTCATGTCTGTGTCTTCCTACTTTGTTGTCTGATTCCTTTCAACCCCCCTGTATCTTTCATTCTCCTCGTCTCCCTCTCCTCCTGCTCCATCTATGTCTAAATCTGTCGTTGCGCCTGTCTGCTTGCTTTCCTCCGAGCCCTCTGCACACAGTCAATGTTTGGGAAAAAAATGGTCCCAGTGTTTTACTGTATTTGTCAGCTGACATGATCCCAGCGCTCCTGAGACCGAGCAGATATATTTATAATATACGGTAAGGTATAAATAGTCCAAACTGTGAAGATTAACCCACTCTTAGAGAAGGTGACCCTATTATTAAAAACGACCCTCCAGATCAGCTGTGTGCTTCTTTGTTCTCCACCTGTCTATGAATCAAATCCCACTCTTCCCTTCCTGCCTGCCTCTCTGCACTCATTAGTTGTTTTCTCTCCCATCCCACCTACTTTACTTTCTTATTTATGTCCGCTGATCCTTCCGGCTAAATAACTGTCATTTCTGTCTCTCTGTCAGTGCTGCTCACATGCTGGCCCCAGCTGCTCATAAGGCCATTAGTCCTCCAACATGTTGTCTTGTTCTCAAGTCATCTGCCTCATCATCAGACTTAAAAGCTCCTGTGATACAGCGGGACAAACACAGTCTGGGAGAGAGGTGATGTCTTTGTCTCCCCTCCACACACACACACACACAGTCACATCAAAGGCAATGAAGCTAATGTCAAACAAGCTTGCTGGCTTGATTGGTGCCTATAAACTTGTATACACTTCCAAAGTCATATTCAGTTGTTATTGTTATCAATGCTATGAACCCAGATTGTTCCTGGCTGACTGTTGGCTGGCTGATAAACTGCCTGCAATACTTTATTTTGAAACAACAGAGCAAGAAAATGTTTCCTGCCTCAGAGACATAAACTGATAACAAAGACAGAGTCGTAGTAGAAGACGCAGAGGAGCCAAAAACTACAGCATTCGGGAAAATGATAACACTGGGTATGCTTTTTTTTTTAGGGGAGATTATCCACGGATCCAAAATGATTAATACAGTGCAGCTGATGAAATCATCCGGTGATCAATATCATTAATAAATATGCTGTTGCATTGGACAATTGGCACACAATGCCAGAAACAATTTTTGCTGTTGGAAATGAGCCAGTCTTTAAAACATGCACATGTGCTCAGTGGGCCCGCTGAGAGAGAAATGTTTCATCTAAAAAAACAGCTAATCAGAGAAAGTTTCATGTCTCTATGTATTACTTTTATACTTGTAATTGCTTTCACAGCAGACAAGACACCCCCAGAGCAAGAAAGCAGAATTCTCAAAGCCTAGAAATCACTCATGATAATTTATCTTGGCTGGATTCAATCCTGGAAGGTGTTTACTGAAGTCAGACCAAAATAAAACGCTCATATTTGGTTTTATCTAAAAGTTATGGAGCCCTGAAGGGTCGCAACAGGATTTCTTTCCCTCAGCAACCTTTGTATCTCCTTGCATTAAGCTGTGCATTTCGCTCTAATCTATAGGAGCAGTTAGTGTGATGGTATACGCTCTGCAGGTACTTCAGAGAGGAAATATGATTTGACGCTTTACATTATGCATTTATTGCTAATTACTCATTTCAAAAGAACAAGCTTCAACAGAGTACAGCCACTGGCTGTGAGCACAGCTGCAGCTGCTCCATCAGGCTGTGCTGGTTGAAGCTACGGCTGCTTTTAATGTTGTGGCAATGATGATATGGATATGGTTACTGAAGCTGTACTGTGGCTACTCTTCACTGCTCCTGTTAACTTTATATGGGGAGTTATCACCAAGCCCCACAGGATTTGAATCCTGAAGAGCTTTTATCAGACATGACAGATGTGTTTACAATACACCACAGGAGTTCAGGAATGCAGGAGCTGCAATAACAAAGTGCTATGCTCATAAATAACTAAGCCATAATTACAACAACCATCCAAAAGCTATGACATCCGGTTGCTTTATCAGTGTTTTTCAGTTTGTGGCGGACTGTGTTTGGTTTTTGCAAGAAAGTATTACATTTTTCAATTAAAATTATGCAACTTCACATTGTTTTTGGACTTTATTATTACTAATCAGTGTCCAAAAAATTGGAAAAACAACCAAAAATCTTTGGACAAAACTTGCTGAAGAAGTCCACTGGGGGTCGATCACAACTATTAGATCTGGGGAAAATATTTTGTTCATTTTGATGCTTTTTGCATTCATTAGGCCGCGGCGGCTACAGTTGGTAGGGGATATCATATTGTAGAAACCTATGAAGTCGTATCAAGCTTAAATGATACAGATGTGCATCTGAGCCTGACGCAGCTGAGGGTGTATCTGCTTGTGCTTTGGTCACAACCAGATGTGTATACATAACACTCAAGCACATACATTGTCTAAATCATAATATAGCACATTAGAGGCAATGCAAAATGTGTTGTGACACTGTTAGGTTTTGCTATGGACTGCAAAATGTATTGCAAGGAAATATAAATTTTGTTCCAATAAAAAGAATCCCATCATGATCTTTTTGGGGTCTCCATTTAAATGTAATACAGTTTTCATCTCTCAGTTTATTGATAACTAAAATAATGCAAAATAATTCAGGGAAAATATATTTTTAAAAAAGCTGAAATTCTTCTACATTCTAATGAGACAAAGAGTGATGTATAAAAGTATGTGTTGTTACAGCTTAGAATTTAAATTCAATAACATAAAGGATGACGTTAAGTAAATCTGACTAGAACAGCTGGAAGAGCTTTAAAGTTAATTTTCAGATGATGTTACATTAGACATCCCGTTTATTTTACATTTGTCAAATGGGACAAAAGTAAAACTCATCCCGGGCAGTTACCTAGTGTTAAAGTAGATTTAAGAGTGTTTTTTTTTTTGCATTGGGTAATTGTTACAGACGCACGGATTGTCAGGCACTTTAACTACGGCGCCTGTGTTCATGCAAGGCACAGCTCTTGTCAGTTAATGGTAAATGATCGATCAAGGGTCAGTTATTGGTCAAGAGAAGACGAATCCCTAGTGGGCATAACTCTAGGTCATATCGCTGAACACTCGATATGCAAGTCAGGTTTTCAGCAATGACAAGCAACATTACGAAGAAGTACTAGGAACGATAACCTTCCACCGACCCTCCCGGCTCTCTCTTCTTCACCTTGATGTTGTCTTTCCCTTGTTTGTCAAGTTCCCCTTTCTTCACAGTGCTGTCTCGCTGTCTTCCCTCCTTTCCTTTTTTCCCTCCATCTTTCCCTTGTCATTTCATTTTCATCACTGCCCTGTCCACCTAATCTCATCTACTCCCTTCTCTTCCATCCATCTCTCTCTGAGCTGTCTTTCACCTCACTTTTCCTGTGACAGTGAATGAGAGATGGGGGTCAGCTTGTTGATGCTGGTGTCAGTAAAATCTTATCAGCTCACCCCAGCTTTAGAATCATACTTTGCAGCAGAAACACCTGTTATATTCTCTCTTTATCGCTCTCAAGACCACATTTGGAAACCATTCATATGGGAAAGTGAAAGATAAGTTTAAATTCAACATCTATCGCCAAGCACCAAGCCTTTTTGGATGTCTCCGTATGGTTTTACCGGCCGATTCTGATACCGACTTTGCATAACATCTGCAACACTGCTAAAAGACAGAACAAAAGGAGGAGGCTTCAGCTCTCTCAGTGTAGAAGGAGATGAGGCTTTCAGAGTTTCCTGCAGCAATGGATCAAAGTAAAGGCCTTATGGGAAATCATTTAAAATCTGAGACTAAAGAATCAAAGATTTTCTTTGCAAGAGGAAACAACAGTGCTCCTTCTTTTCAGAAACACTGTTACAACCGATCATTACGTTTAATGCTTGAAGAGCCCTCACAAACCATATGTCCCAGCTGTGTGGAGGTGTGTGGAGAGGACTGTCTCATGTATTGTAATGACTACATCAGTGGACATCTGAAGACTGTAATTACTGCATGTTGTGAAGTGTTCCACCATGCATTTTATCCTTCTGTACTAAGCTTTGTATACATTCAGTAGCCACATTTTCATCCGAACTGCTAAACTAAACACAGTGGGACACAAACACATCATACACTTTGAAAAGCTTTTCCTCTCTGGAATGGCTCAGGAAAGTGGTGACCAGTTGACATTATAGGTAATAATATATAATTATATATATAATTTTCCGCAGATAGATTATCTCTATATTTAAATCCCATACCTGCCATTTGAAACTTAAGTGGTTGTTCACGCTTTCAAACACAAATGGAGCTGCAGCAGAGTTCAGTTGATCATTTTCACATTGGACTAAAGAAACCAAACCAAATGTAGAAATGCAAGAAAGTTTGTGTGAATTGTACCAAACAAGTTTGGTGTGAAAGCAAATACTCGCACCACCTCATCTAGCACCAACTGTCAAAATCACTTCCCGTCTCCATCCTGACAGAGGACCTCGTGTCCATGTCTGCATGTTTGCACGAGTTGCTTCCGCCTGATTGGCTGTGTTTAAAATCTGGTGTGCCAGAAAAGTCCAAGATGAACTTTTGGGTGTATCTGCCAATGGCTTGTAAACTAAAAAAATATTTTTAACACGTCATAAAACTGCACAAGATAAAAATGTACACAAGTAAACAGGTTCTACTTTTTGAGTACCTGTGGCAAACTTTGCTGTTGCCAATACCTCCCCACCCATCTGTGAAGCGCCACATCTCAGTACATTTTCTTTGCAATCTTCATTTTTTCTTTTAGGCGATCAGCCACCACATACCTGCAGACTGTGGTAGTGGGAGTGTTATTCAAGCCGAATAGCTCACGACACAAAGTAGGCATAACTAAAATATTGATGGTGGACAGTGAGACTCAACTGCAGAACTGTGATTACCATAGTCGAATTTCCATCAACAAATCTATATGCACATTTAGAAGATTTGAATTAGAAAAGCTTGATGAAAACACCGAAATATGATAAAACTGTTGAAAATGCACAAATGTTTTTGCTGCTCACTTGAGGTTCTTTTTTGAAAAATAGAACTAAATAGGAGATGGAAACGCGAACATTTAACTCACATGACTGATCAGCTGTTTCCGCTCTTCCAGTCAAGATGAGCTGACATAATGAAACACTTTTCCTGAAGATTTCTCTCCATTTTCTCTCATGGGTGGCCAAAGCTGTCTGACAACCACTTTTTTGTTATTTTTTCTCTCTTGCACAACCTCTACTTCTTCTACTGATTACTTACAGATTAGCCTACAGTGGTACATTACACCGCCATCTTCTGACAAAACTAAATTTATGCAGGTTTGTTTATTTGCTCTAAACCAGCTGATGGAAACGTCCCTAATTCGCATTTTCACTTCAAAATTCAATTTGACTTTTGTGGAAACACAGCTAATGGCCATTGAATTGATGTTTTGTCTGATAATTCACTACAACTTACTTGCATTTGGTGAGTGACGGGTGCTTATTTTGGACATTTACAGGGATGAAAAAGACTGTAGTCTAGTGAAAGTGCTTTACCACAGAAGCCAACATTCACCAATTTGTACTCTGCCCCCACAATGACGGCAAAGCCATCAGGACCAATTTGGGGGACATCTCAACATGTATACTGCAGGTACCAGGGATTGAACCACCGACCTTCCTTTACCTCCCGAGCCACTTCTGCCCTCAGGGGGGGCCACATAAAGTGACCACTGAGTGTAAATAATTGATTTTTAAAAGTGGAGATTCTATTTTTTCTTGTCCACCTCTTCAGGGAGGTTAAAGGTCACAATAACATCCCTGGAGCTATGAAGGACTCTGTGCATGTCTCGTGGAGGACACATCAGAACAAATGCTTATCATCAAAGGTTGAACTCACGGTTACCTCAACACTGTTTACGCTAAAGATTTCTATTAAAAATGGATAAAGTTTATCTGTAGATGAGGCTTGACAGTCCCAGCATCACAGCTCCTTGGAGAGCAAAGCTGAACAGGTTCAAATGGTCCCGCTGCTGCTGCTGCGGTCCCACTGCTATGACAGTGATACATTGTAATGGTGATACTTTCTAGCCATTACCCTTTTATCCTGTCTGTCCCCTAGCTGGACATTCTTTATCAAAATACTCCCTTATTCTCTATCTCTCGTTAAACAGTCCCGCTGTCTCTCTTTCTAGCGTCTCTCTCCTCTCTTGTGGACATCTCTCCAGAGACATGCGACAGACTGTAATGGAATTTTTCTATCGTCAATCTACAGAGGGGTGATGCATGGCTCCAATTTCCCCCAGCTGGAGCCACCTGAGTGGCTGAATCACTGTTAGGTCCAGCAATGGTGCAGGATGGCCTTGAGAGGGAGGAGAGAGAGAGAGAGGGACATCATGAGAGAGAAGAAGTACAGAGAAGAGGAAGGAGAAAGGTGGAAAGATAATCAAGGATGAAAGGGAATAAAAGGTTTGAAAGATGTGCATCAACACACACTCACCAGGTCACATGGACATAAAGGCAGACACACACAGGAGCACCATTTCTTCCCATTTAAGTGTAACCGAGGCATGTTGTCCATTACCAGCCCTGCTGAGCCAACGGCACATTGAGTTTATACCGCTCACTGTTCCTCACACTTTGTTTTCCTGCGGCGTCATAATCGACCTCTCTCTCTCTCTCCCCAAACTTTTTTCTCTCCTCACCAGGCGTAAAAAAAAGACCCAAGTTTAATGGACTGATGGCAGGTGAGCCAAGATTAAATTGGACACAGCGCCCAACAATAATAAGACAACTGTTTAAAGAGTGAGAGAGCAAGTGAGGAGTGAGAAGGTGAAGTAAATGAAACATCGGCCACCTGTGGGTCACGACTCCCTCTTTACCAACAGAGAGACCCCTTTATTAGCCTGTCAGTGTGACTGATTGACCAACCCTGCCGAGGAGCATACACCCGTCTGTACTGAGAACAACAGTCAACACTGCGGCGAGTGCTGAAAAGTCGAGGTGGCGCTCGCCAGAAATGGTCGTAAACAAGCTAGTCACTTCTGAAGGGCATACCGTGACAGAGGCAATGTATCCAGATTGTTTATCTCTTTATCTGAGTCTTCCCCTCCTCTGTGAGACATATCTGGTGAAGTTTGTTTCAACATCTAGGTTCGGCCGTTGGGTCGCAGCGACAGGCTTCAAAAGAGCAAGTCTTTCACAGAGAAAAACAACTTGCACAAGGCAACATCTGGAGGCTATCAATGACACAAAGAAGGATGGAGGTTCAGTGGAAAGCTAAACAGGAAGGTTTTGTTTGCAGTCGGATTGAAGAGAGATAGAGAAGGTGTCGTTTTTTTCATGAACAGAAAGTGCCCGAGGAGGAGAGACTAACACACACACACACACACACACATACACACACACACAGACGGCGGAGGAAAGAGAGGATCTGTAAGGAGTGTGGGGGTAAAAAGCCCAAGGAAAACAAGGTGGAAATTATTCATGAATTAAACTGACACAAACTTAACTGGGACATTCAGGATTTCAAATAACCGATCCATTATGTATAGGGTTGTTGGAAAGACACCTCCCAGGATGGAGAAGGCGGCTCTGCACACAAAGCACAAATTGAAATTAAAGCCTGTGCAGTAAAACGTAGTGGACCATCGTCTCCTCACTGAGATGCATCTATCAAACAAGACAAAGTCCTCTGTTGTTAAGAGTCTACAATCACATTTGGTAGGGCGATGTCTCTCTTCATTTTCCCGGCATCAATTTATTATACTCGAGGTTAAGCGAGGTAGTCTGTCTGCGTATTGCCAGACATTCAAGGGGAAAGTAAAATGGACACGTTATCCTGATAACTTTGTCTGAGCGGTACGGTCATCAGCCCGAAAAAAAAAAGCAGGCAGTGCTTCCTCTACAACCATTTCTTAAAATGTATTAGTTTTTTCTTTATTTCCCTCTCCTCTGATGTCTCTTGTCCTGGTTAACATTTCTCTCCAGGCCAGAGAACACTTTTCATGTCTTATGCATGCTAACAAGGGCAGAGGGAAAGATTATAGAAGGAGTGTATCATTGTCAAAAGTGCCTTCATTTCTCTCCGGGTCTGGGTGGTCGTAAAGATTAAGAGCAATTACAGCTTCTCATGTCTGGAGATAGCAACAAGTCTTCCGACCTAAATAACGCTGCCAGAACAACACATCTGATCAACAGAGCAGCAGTTGTTTGTTGTTTGTTAACAGTTTGTTATTGACTTAGAAAACTGTTAAAAATCTCTTTTCTGATCTGCCAACTCTATGGTTACTCCTGGTTCTTCTCCTCATCTCACATGCTACAAACAAATCCTTTTTCTTTGGCTGAACCACAGCCAACTATTTTAGTACCTCATAGTGGTTTAACATCCTCGAAGTCAGGCCATTTTATACAGAAACGTTGTCAACAGATGGAACATCTACAATTTAGTCCTTGTGCTGGTGTAGGCATCCTGGCAGTACAGTTGTAACCAATAGATCAAATACTTTGACAGCGGAGTCTCGGCTAGAAATAAAATAACCAAATATCAAATGTATGCTGAGTTTTAGTTTCATGCTGAGCTAGAAATGTCAGGAATGCCAGAAACACAGTATGGTATTTTAACATTTAAACTTTAAACTTCAGGTTCACAGCTTTCAGATGATAAACACCAGTTCAATGTGGCATCTACTGTTGACCTGAACATCCTCTGTCCCCCGATTCTCTAAAAATGGGGTTAAAGTTTGTTGAGGTTTTGGCAGCAGAAACCACGGTTGGGGGATAATTGTGGTCACAGTTTGTTGTGCTGTTTATACTGCTGGCAGGAGACCTGGATGTCATAAACCATCTGATATTCAGATGGATTTGTATTTCAAACTTTAATGAAAAGCTGTTATTTTTTTAGATGAGAACGGTCTCAAGGATTGGTAAACACTTCATCCATAGTTGTTGATGTATAATCTAATCATTATAAAGTCAGGACATTGTCTGTATGGGTGGCCCTGTATTAGTCCTGTAGTTATCCTTCAGATTGGTCTTCAGGGGATCAGGGCCGGATTTTGTTGACGTGGCAAAATGGAAAAATATATTCATTCCCTTTTAGCCATTTTCTCTTCAGTGTAGTTGTTCTACTCGCCCGCCCACAACACACACATACACACACCTCTGTTTCCTCCTTTCTAATCCACCACTCACCTTGACACAGTCTTGACACACACGATAAAGCAGAAGCGCAAAACAAAACGGATCTTGTAATTTATTCTCTTCCCTCACTCATTCCCATCTTCTCTACTCTAAAGTCTGTCCGAGTTAAAGAAATAAAAGGGGACCTGTTGGAAACCACACAGCTTTTGCATATTCTATCTAAGTGATCCTCTCAGCTCTGTCCAGGTGTTGTTTATTCATGCCCTCTTCAGGCTGGCATCCATGGTAAGCTCTCATTTACATGGAAATATCAAATCCAGCATGCTGGAGCGCTGACATGCATTTACACACACAAACACACGGACACACACACACACACAAACACACCTACACAAACATGCAAACAGCGAGAGGCACAAACCCTCAGTGTGCAATTTCAGAGAGTGAGAAACAATCTCCTGGGTTATCGAGCGTAAATAAATGAATTGAGAAGAAGATCACCACATCTTTTTGTGGGGGGTGGCTGGATGCATGAAACACTTAAAGGAAACTACCTTTCTGAAAACTATTTCTTTTTTAAAACAAAAATTATTCAGATATTGGCACTTTAAATTACAGTAATGTGGTTGTTTTTCACTCCTCATTTAATTTGGTCTGCACAGGCCTAAATGCAGAAATAAAAGACACTAAAAATTGACTTTTCCCCCTTTTTTAAAGGTAGAAAGTGTTCAGTAGCATCAGTGGTGAAAGTGCCAATAACACACTGTGAAAATGTAAACAAGTAAAATTCCTGTATTCAAAACTTACTAAAGTAAAAGTACAAAAGTATCAGTATCAAAAGTAAAAGTACTTGTTATGCAGAATGGAACCATTGTTATATATATTACAAATATATTATTGTATTATTGTTATTATTGATGCATTTATATAAGCATTTTTTTTAGTGGTAAAGGTAGGGCTCATTTTAATTACTTAATATACTGTTATGAGGTTTAAATTTTTTTAAATAGTCTCTTTTTCAATGTAGCATGTTTTTTAAATCTTGACCTGAAAAGTAACTAAAGCTGTAAGCTAAATATAGTGGAGTAAAAATGTTGTGGGGTATTAGTATAAAAGAGAAAAGTAAATTCAAGTACCTCAACATTGTACTTAAGTAAATGTACTTAGTTACATTCCACCACTGGCCATTAAAATACAAAGAACAAACTGCAGCCAGCTTTTGTTTTCTTTTTAAATTGTTAGTGAGGGTTAGGATACAAGTTTAAAATCCCCCAATTTTAAATCCAAGCAAAAAAAAAAACTTTTTTTTTTCAGTGTTCATGTCCTGTTAGACTTAAAAGCTGCAACAACACACGCACAAACACAAATCACAACTTTCTAAAGGACATAAATGTCATGACGGCTTTTAGATGTTCACTCTTCCTAAAATACTAGTTGCAGTCTAATTGCAGCCTTTTGTATCTACACACTGAAAAGCTCCTCTCTACTAGATGTTCTGCCAAAATGCTTATTTTGCCAAGAATACAAATTCAATACAATTCCATTTTTGCAAAATGCTTATTTTTCATAAGTTTTTGAAGATTTCGAATCACTTATATGGGAAAGATGACACCACCTTGCATATGTAATTGCACAGCAGGGGTGAAATGTCAAAGATATGGAGGTCACTTGCAGGAAGATTTGACACAAATACACATCCCCAGGCTTCTGATGACCAAATACCTGTAAGTACACACACACACAGACACACACACACATGCACGCACACACTCAGTGTCCATCTGGCCGACTGGTAGTTGGACTGGATATATTCCCCGGCTCCAATGTTCGGCACCTCCTCCTCTTTTGCATCACTCTTTCAAGTTTTAATAAGATAACTTTCACCATTTTCCCCGCTCCCGTTATTTATTTATTTTTTTCTTTTATATTTAATCTCCGCCGTCGGGACACTCGTTGAGTCTGTCAAGTGAGACAGAGTGAAGGAGAGAAAGAGAGAGGGAGACGGGGAGAGGGGGGCTCAGTGATCCCTGTCCGGTGCAATCTTCTGCGCTTTAATGAAGTCCAATCTGTGAACACACTGTGGTCGCTACCCTAAGGCGATCATCGCCTGTCTGCGACACAGAGGAACACATAATAAGCGAATAGCTCCACTGGTGGACGGATTGAGAGAGTCTGATGCCTTTGAAAGGCTCAAACCGCACCGACATGAAAGAGAGTCGACTTGTTTCATATTCTTTTGTGTGATCAAACACAGCACGTCTTTAAAGGTGAGAACTCAAACGAAGACAGGTAGTTAATCACAATCTCAAGGTTCACCTGCTTTAGCTGAGTGATTTCATGTCTAACGGTATTTTCTGGAACACAAACCATATGCACAGCATCGACTCACTGAAGGCCCGCCGCATTGCAACGTCGTGTCGCAAACACTTCAATAGCTGTCACAAAAAAACAAGTTCATGTCGGGCTTCTGTGTCTTTTAAGTATCAGTATGGGTGCAAATGATTCATTTGTAGATTTTATACAATTGTTTATTTATAAATTGATTATAAGTTATGCTGATATGGCTGCACTGAAAAATGGATTTCATCACGAAAATACTCAAGCCAAGTTACAGAACCTATCATTATGAGTCATCAAAATACTGAAGCCAACTATTTGGCTTGTATCACTTCAATAGAGTGGCTTATTAAATCTGTTTGGAAGGAAAATCCGCCTTACTGACAACACGATCACAGACTGGAGCTTTAAAAAGTTTTCAAAGTATCTCCACATCCCCTTATATAACAACACTAAGCTATACTACATTCCTTACACTTACTTTTTCTTTCTTGTCACATCAAAACAGACAGTACACTATCAATAGAAAGCAAAGGACGCCACAGGAATGAGTTCTTAAACCCAGAAGTACGTTAGCATTTTAGCGCCATGAAGGCTAACCTCCTGAATGGGTTTCCGTTAGATGCCTGAAATAAAGTCTGTGGTTAACACAAGCTTAAGAGATGTTCGCGTTTTGTTGCACGACATAAAACACGTTAGCAAATACCTCCACTTGTGAATTTGGAGTTTTATGTGTCCTTAAAAAGGCGGTTGCTAACAACTGGCTAAATGAGTCTACACATCACACCGGACAGGGACGAGAACTCTCTCACATGATGTTTTTCAGAGCTCTTGCAAACTCTTGTAGATTGTAAATAATGTTAATTAACAATGTATTAGGCTACTGTTTTGCTAGCTTGTGAAAACCGCTGGTTGGTTGTCTGAGACCATCGTAAGGATAACGGCTGTGATGTTCAAGTCATGCGACCACGGTGTAGTTAAGTTAAAGAAAACAAAATAACACATGTAATGGAACAATCAAAAGTCTATATCAACCCACTTCAAAAAATATTTTGGTCTGCCTTTTAAAATATTTGGCAATTTTTGAGTCCACATCTGTGACCATGCATCAGTTCAGTTTAATGAGACATTTTAAGAAATATTTCATTAATATTCTTTAATTATTTCTATGTATGTATTTTGTACACTAGTGACAAAGATTTGTGATTTTTATGTATACGGAGTACACACATGAGAAACCGGAAGGAAAAAGGTTTTGACGTTTAAGAGAAAAAAGTATTTTCAGTTACTTACACTCAACATCTGACCTGTGGCTGAAAATACATGAAGCGATGAATGAGCCAACGTTGTAAGCGGTTTGTTGAATTTATGAACACATTTTCAAGATGAATGTGCGGCCAAAAAAAGAATTAATGGGGTAATTACCTTGATCCTTTAAACTTTGACAGGCTAATTGAGACTCAGCTCCTGTCAAATCCTTCAGCACTTAATCAAAAGATACAGTTAGTGTGCCACTTGTGTCAAATAGACGGCCCTTGAAGCTCTGACATTTCTTTATAATTCTTGTCACATTGCTTGCACATGTAGCTATCAATCTGTGGAGACACCTGAAGGCCTCAGCTATTATCACCTGATTGTCACTTAGTCCATCACAGTGAGCTTGTTTTAGATTCTCAATGTTAAGATCGGAGGAGTAAAAAGGAGAAATGTGTCAGTGTCAGCGTAAAAACAATATTCTCTCATTCAGTGATAAAAGAAACATAATTGCACTCTGAAATATTGTGGTGAGGTTGTGCAATCAACCTTTTATTATTCAAGGGTTCTACAATTTTAGGGGAAAAAATCAAATTATGTTGACTGATACTGCAATTGTGACATGATTCACAAAATTGTAGGAAATAATCATTTTTTACGTCATTATTCTCATTTTCATTGAAAAAGATCATCAAATTCCCAAAACATCTACAGCCCTGAGTCCAAAAAGAGCTGAACACTGAGTACAGTGTGAAGAAAAACAGAATGCATCAATTCAGAATACAGAGTGAAGACTAACAAAAACAAAACTGTATCTGTGACATATATTTCATTCAAATCTGTAAAAGACAATAGATTTTATGTTCAGACTAACAATTACCAAATTATCACATTCATTTTAGGCAAAATCCCACCTTTTTGTAATCATGCTTCTACCTCAGCTACTGATTTCCTACATCCCCCATAATGCCTTTTAATCATCTCCAGAGGACATGCCTCAGTGATCCCAGGAATCATGACCTACTTACTCAAGATGATCCACAGACTTTGTCATGAGCAGTATCATGTCGGAGCTATTTGCTTTCTTTATGCCAACCAGAAGGAAGCTAACAGCTCCTGAGTTATCTAAGGTTACGGCTCAGCGAGGAGGACGCCATTAATATTTACATCTCGTACTATCGTGAGCACAAATATTTCGTCCATGAGTAGATACACGCTTTCCTCTGTGCAGTAATAACAGTGGTGGAATGTGACATTTACAAGTACTATACTTAAGTACAATTTAAAGGTACATGTGTACATGAGTATATCCATTTTATGTAACTTTAAACTTCTACTTCACTACATTTTGATGCAAATATTGTGTTTTGTGCAACATAGATTTCTTTTAAATTAAACCACATAACAGTATAATGAGCCCTATCTGCCCTAATTAAAACACTGCTTACAGAAATGCACATTTTGATACTGATACAAGAAAGTTTTAAATGCAGGACTTTTACTTGTAGTGGAGTAATTCCACAGTGTGGTATTAGTACTTTTACTGATGTAAGGGATCTGAATACCTCTCCCACCACTGATTAATAAAAGTTGAGTAGCCGGGTCAGGATTGTGTCAAAAATGACATTGTTGTTGAGTTTTTCAAATGTATATTTCAAATGTAGAGAGGTCACTTCTATGGCTTATATCTCCAACACTCAACTCACACCAAACAATCTAAATTTGTAAATAGCATGACAGGTAACTGAAAAAAATGGCTTTTTTGATTTGGGGGTGAAAAAAACTCAACACAGAAAAATATAAAATCCTTATTTTATCAAAATGTATAAAAAAACAATCCAAAACAGCTTCGACAGATTTTACCAGCCAACTATAATAAATGTCTGTCTCCCCATCAAAGACACAATACACAAAGCAACCAGAAAAGCTGCTGTCAATATTTTCCATCTGTTGAAGGAGGGTGGTCAATATTTGCTGAGCATCTGTATATTTGAAATTAAGAATAAATTAGCATGAGTGTACACACACTGTGTATGCACAACATGATCGTCAGGCTGGAAAGCCCTCAACAACATACAGCAGGAGGAATGTGTGCAGGTGAGATCAGTGTGTGTGTGTGTGAGAGAGAGATGTGTGTGTGTGCATGAGCTGAATATCTGAATGAATTCTAAAAAAGCCTCTTCAGAGTTAGTACAGTACTGTGTGATCTCACTACAGTCTTCCTGGGTATATTTGGCAAAGACAGAGGGAGACAGATTCACACACATACACACACACACCATCTGGAGATATGCCTACAAGCATCCATCCGTGCAGCATGGGTATCATGCATGGGATATTTTCCAAAGATTGTTTTGAACTACTAAACTATAGTTCGATGTAATCTAGTTTTCTTTCTGTGCGAAATCTTTTGAATATTTACTGACTCAATGGACTGAAATCTTCACATCTACATCCATTTTTTGGAGTCGAAAGCTTTCTTTCATTGTGTCTCTTTTGTTCAACAAAACACCACTCTCCTCACTCAGCTCTCACAGACGTGTTACTGCTTGGAAAGATGGACAAATGCAAAACCTTGCTTCCATTATGTCCTGTCTTCTCCACATTCACTTACCTACCGAACTTCTTCTCATTCTCCTCGTTTGCATCGCCCTGACTCTCGCACCCGCACCGCATGAAAAAAAGATGTGAAAGCATATGAGATTTGTTGTAATGCCCTTCTGCCTTTATCACTGCAGAGTGCAGCGAAAGATAAAGAGAATAAAGAGAGGGGAAAAAAGGCGAGATGTAAGTCAGGTTGGAGAAAAAAGGCAAATTGTGACAACAGTGAGAGACGAGGAGAGTTGAGAGACGGGGCGAAGCACAGCAGCAGTGGTGGCTGCAGCTTCTTGGCATTTCTAGTGTCCTCTCTGCTGCCATGCTGCCTTAAAAGCAGAGAGAGGTATGTCTCTAGCACTCAACTGGAGGAAGCAGTTTCTCTTCAATAATAGGTCAAGCTCAAAGCTCAATTACCTTCGTGAAAAGCCAACTTTCCTTTTACAAACAGCTGTGCCATATTCAAGTTGTTTTGGGCCAGAGTTTTTTTCTTCATAATGCAAAGAAATCAGGTACAGAATATTGGGGTTTGGATTTTTAAAGGAGCAGTTCAACACAATTTAATTTTTTTTCCTCTTAAGATAAGATATTCCTTTATTGAGTAAAAAAAAAATGAAAATAATAAAGATAGAATAGAATAATAAAATAAAGATAAACTAGTATAAAAATACATAAAAAAAAAAATTTAAAAAGAGAAAAAATAAATAAATAAATATTTAAAAAAAAAAATATCAAAAAATTTAATTAAAGATTAAATCTAAATAAAAAAATGTATTTACAATACAAATCACGCCAAAGAAAAAAACGCATCTGTAACTGGCCACTATCTCCAGGACTGAGCAACTCACACCAAAACAATCTAATTAGAAAAAAAAGCACAAAAGTAAAGACAAATAGATGTGTTTTTTTAATTGCAAAACCTTTAAGATAATTTAGGAAAAGAAGAATAGCAGGAACAACGTTATGGCAATGAGTTCCATGCATTAAAATTAATCATAAAATGACAATACTTGACCAAAACCACATGAGATAAATGAAGAGAATCATGCTCAGGAGACAAAAACAGTGCTGTGCCTCGTTACTGATGCTATCTCTCCAATCAGACACATCTGTTATTACACTGGTCCGGCCTGTATCATTATATAAAGCAGGAGACAGGATGACATGGTCTAACCATCCAGCATGTAAAGGCCACCAATCAGCCTTTTAAGAGGTTTAGAGAGGACACACACACACACACACACACACTGCTCAAAATAAGCTCCAAAAGACAGACTGACATATGTTGTGTACTTGACACATCTATTCAAAGAAACAAGGGCTCTCATCAAACCTTCTCTGATGGAAGACGAGCAGCGAGATGAGACTTTTCTTCCCTTTTTTATATATGTGAATGGATACTTGAGCAATTGATGACAAAGATGTTCTCTTTTTTCTGTTTCGAGTGGCAAACCACTGATTCAGCTCAGCAATGTCAGCACCTGGGTGAAGGGCAGCCATGTATATAACAAAATATGTTTTTCCATATTTAATAAAAGTAAAGCAACAGTGCTAATTTATTTGCCTTTGTTGTTGCTGAAATGAGCGTTCCAGATCGGCGAGGACAATCAGAGCTTTGGAGCGTTTTCCATTTGCCTCATTTCAAACATATCTGCCTTGTGACAGATGAAACTAACGATTGCTCTGAAAAACATTCTAACAGGGAGATATAATCACTCGTCACTGTTTATGTATAGCCATCAGTATTTATGTATAAAGATAAACTCTGATCTACTCATGTTTTTAATTCCTCCCACTTGTTTCTTGCTCTCATTGCAATGTATAAACATAACGGTTCGTGGCATAGAAACAGTAATAACCTTACCGTGGCATCTTCTAGAGCTACAACTTTTTTGCTTTAACTAAAAGCACTTGAAAATCTCATCAGCAATCATTTATTCTCTATTTATAGCCAAAAGAGGGGGGAAAAAAAATCCCAATTATCCAAAATGATCACGCTAGCAGTTTTTTAAAGTTCCAAACAGAACTTCAAACACAAACTTGTGCCGGTACAAACATGCATGAAGCGTCGGGTAATCTGTGAACAGCAGATGACATTTAGCATACTTATACCAGATGACACTCCAAAGTCTTCTAATTGAAAAACCTTGTGTTGTTTATCCCGTCTCGAGGAGTAGGAATGTGTGGGAGGGATGCGCTTTCTCATGCTGACCTCTGAGAGTCTGCTGATACAACCCTCGGAGGGTGAATACCAAATGCTCTTGCTGCAGGCAAAGCTATAGGTCCATGTCCTCCAAAGCCCATTTCCAGCCTCCTCTACCCCCCTGATTCCTTCCCCTGCCACTCCTGTTCACTGTAACACTAAGACAGCAGAGTTTTAGCCTCCAAGTTATGGCCTGGTTGTCAAACCGCCGCCTACTGACCACTGAGCTGCTTTTCTTAGCGCATGCTTTACCATGTTAAGTGGCTCAGTCTATGTGTCTGGCCATGCTCGAGAAGCCCAACATGAAGTGTGGACAGGCCACATGTAACCTCCTAATGCTGATCCCTGTCCTGTGTTGTTTCTCCGCGCAGGGTGGGGATGTGACAGTGGCTGGGAGCTGATGAGGGGGGACATCCACAGCGTCTCCCCAGGGCTCAGGCTGCAGCTTTATCTTTGCCTAAGGCGGAGCGGTTCAGCCGAGAGGATGTACTCGAGCAGCCAAATGAAATAAATCACTGGATATTGGCTTTGGCTTTACGGACGTGGCCGAGGCTGAGCACAAGCGTGGTTGTCTGAAAAGGTCAGTGGCGCAAATGCTGTGGCCAGGGGGCGGTGTGGGTGTGGGGGGGGGTCTAACACGTTTCAGAGGTCCACACAACTTGTCCTCCTTCAACTCTAAAGACCTAGGTATCAAAGGCCCTGGTTGCATCACCGTTTACAAGCACTGTGTGCTTGAGTGTGCGCGTGAATAGATGAATGGGCATGTGTGTGTCTGAGCTGTAGTCCCAGCAGCGTGGGTGTAAAACTAACTGTTTCAGACAGGAATTACAGCATATTTTTCAGAAACATGAGCCAAGGCACATCACCATCTTCTTCCTGTCATAATAATGAAGAGGTACCGGAAGATATGTGACAAACTGAACAAAAGGTGTATATTATAAGACACGGGGCAAAAAAAGGGTGAAGGTTGGGCTAAGTTCAGTGTGCAGGAAGAAATCGCAAATCCACAGAAAAGCCGGATCAAGTGGCTTCGCCCGAATTCTTTCTCAAATGTGTTTCTTTTCTCAGAGGGTCAAAACTTCTTTCCAGTCTCACACAAGTTCAGGAATTAGAAGTAGGTTTAACTCATCCTGAAGGGAAAATTACTGACTCTTTACAGCTGACCAGTGGTGGCTGCAGGCTAACAGGCTGACAAGTGGAGGGTCTTTAAATCCCCTCGACAGAAACTGACCAAAGAGCAAGGAGGTGCCAGGATGGGACACACATTGCTCTGAATGCAAAGTGTGTAGGAGCAAAAGAAAAAACACGGTTCTTCTGTTTCCAAGCTCAAGCTGACCTGAGAGCATGTCATGATGTGCTCTGTGGTTAAACCTGATGATTATTATGTGAATCACACAAAAAGGTTTTTGTGATGCAGGCACAAACTCAGTTATACAACCTTAAAGATGCGGCAGAGAGGATGAGCCGGGGCAGAGGAGGAGAGGAGAGGAGAGGAGAGGAGATAAGGATGAAAAGGTGCAAGAGGTGAAAAGGAAACAGAGAAGGAGAAGAAGATGACCTCGGACTCTGCAACTATCTCTTTTGCATCTCAATCATGCAGCTACATGAATATCAAAGCTGAGCTCTTGATGGACAACCGAGGCGAAACCAGAGGGAGATAGATGGAGGTCTCTGAGGGAAAGATGAGGCAGGAGAGACGGGAAATAATTGCAGATGCGTCTTTTTTCAAAGCTCAAAGGAGAAAAAGGGAGACAAGCTTCTGACTGCGTTACCAGATCCATGTAAATGTGACTGATGATGCAGCTGAGCTGTCTTTAAAGCTGCCTGAGAACAGGCACATGCAAATAAACTTTTGATCTACTGCACGCTCAGTTTATGATGTTTAGCTGTAATTGATTAAATGGGAGGCATCTTGCACTCATTAACATGATCCAAAGATGCTGGAGATAAACAGGTACTGACAGCTACATGTTTCATCTGTTTTTTATTAAATATTTCACTCGTTCTTTCCTGGAAAAGCTGAGTGAGCGGGGTTTCGAGCAGAACCTTTCATTTTATGCAGCAACACGCAGGAAAACCTCAGAGCTTCCTATTACAACAACAGCCCCATGGTGTTGGGCATCTCTGCTGGATTAATTAAGTTTAGTGCCTTGCTCTAAGGCATCTCAATGGTAGTTGATCAGTTAATGGAGTGTGTTGTCTCGCCTCTCCAGCCAGGAGTTTCTCTAAAGATCTCACCAGTGACCACAAGCTTATTATCTCCACCTCTTGGCTACCGCTGCCTCATTATTTTTGTTCGAGAATGAAAATCCCCATTGAAACCAACAGATTCCTCCTCGGGGAGCCTTTTTAGCCGAGCTCATCTAAAGTTAAATATCAATGACTGAATGTTGGAATGCAAATAGAGAGATGAAAATCCACTTACACCAGTAATAACAGCATTAAATTAGTGATGGTATGGGAGAGATGTCATTTCAGTTCACCTTGCTCCACTCGGCCGTCCTTGCATGACCCATCATCCCTTTAATAGTAAAACCAGCCTCATTATTCTCTTTTTTTGAAAGAAAGGGATGAATAAAAACGAGAGCAGAGGACCAGTAAATATTCTCATAAATGAGATTTGATTTTGCTCTCCCCTCCTTTATTCTTCTCTGTTAATTAACATTAACTTCTTCGCCCTTTTCTTCCCCTGTCCTATCTCTCAGTCTCAGCTCCGTCTGGCCCGTGTGACACAAAAGGACACCATAAAAAGTCCAGAGTGTTCGCACCAGTGCGCCCGAAGATCATATCGGGCCGCACCATAAAGAAAAGCACCAGCACCAGGCTGTCGCTCTCGTAGCACCACAGCCCAATGCAATTATCAGTCAGCAGTGATAATAGAACTCATAGGGAGGTGTAATGGCTTTTAGATTTGCACCTCATCATCATCATCGTCCCGGCCAGGGCTACAGGCAAGCCAACTGCATTACCATAAACCACTGGATGTATATACAGTATATGTCCTGCTGCGAGAATATTGTTTTTTCTTTTCTTTGGCATTCTCGATCTAATCTTAGATTGCTTTTTTGACACATAGTTGCATTGCCATACATATAGAACAGTTGCAGCTCACTGGGTCACACAGGCACACAAGCAAATTATCCCTGTCCCTCTCTCTAATCCACACACACTGATAGAATCACTCGGTTCCAATGCACAGGCGTCAGTGTGGTCGCTTGATAAATGCTGAAAACATGGAAAAATAAATTGTACTGTACGCGAGGCGCTGTAGCACACAAATCTGACCTTGGAGCAGAGAACAGAATTAACGCATTCTCACAATAGGCTTATTGTTTGGCCTGTGTTCATTATTTGCTCATTTGCAACACAGTGTATTAACTGTAATGTGGAAAACAGAAGAAAAGCTATTTGTCCAAATGAAAATCATAATCCCTTCTTTCTTTCGAGGGATTATGATTTATGTTTGTCCTGTCTTTCCTTTCAGTTTTGACAATGTGATAGAAATTATGCAGACAAATTGCATGTATACCACAAACAAATAATGCTTTCATACTCATTTATAATCTGTTGAAATGTGAAAAAGGTTGGTTGCATATCTGATGTGTCAAACAACTTCTTCACAGTAGAATAATGTTTAACTAACTGTGTTTAACTGTGACTTTATATTGTTAACAAAGCACTCCATAACAGAATAGTACAAAAGCTCCAGGTCTGAAAAGAACACAGAGTAATAACACTGCAAATTAGTGTTCATTCGATATTTCCTCTCTTTTTGTTTTGGTACACTAATGGTGCTAAAATGTGTGGGACAGCCAAGAAAAACACTGTAAATGTAACAACATTATTTACTATAATGATCTACTGTGAGCAATCCACTCTTCCTCTGCAAAAAGGGCAAAGAAGAAAGAGACGGAGAAAATGATGGGGGGAAAAATATCAAAAAGAATGTGACAATAAACCAGAGAGTGCATTTTCTGGAGAAAAGCAGCGTGATTGCTGAGAGTTACTGCTTGACAAGCTGTAAAGGAAGGAGCAGCTGAAGGAGAATGAACTAACAGCAGAAGTGTTACAAGTACACTGGAAGAAAGAACAGTGAAAAGATTTGAAGAAGGAAGGAAAAATGGAAGAGAGCAAGAAAGACAAATAGAAGATGAGAAGGGGTTTGTAAGGAGGGAAGAATAGTGGGAGTTGTGAAGGGAAGATGGAAAGGAGGGAGGAAAGAATAGTCCGGTCTCACTCCCAACTCCTCCAGACTGGCCGCCCCAAAACCAACAATAAAGGGAGTTTTCACAGGCAGAAAAATAAGCTGAACGCATTCTGTACTGTAATAGAGACACGGTACGGAGGAGATTGATTGACAGTGGTCTACTGTCCCTTAGCCAATCAGGACGCAGAGAACAATGCACTGTAAAATAAATGAATAAATAAAAGCATGCAAAATTGCACTAAAAAAATCTGCGAAACTGCGAGGCCGCCAAAGGTGAAGCATTATTGCGATATGGTATAATCAAATGTTTTTTCTGCCAGAGCTTAAGGTTTTTTTGTGAGTATGTTTCTGAAAAATACATACAATCAAAGTTTTTGTTCTTTATTTTGTAAATATAAACACAAATTTTGCATCCACACTTTTTTGGACTCAGGGTTGTAGAAGTAGCTCCAAGTGGTGAGTACTTAAGGATGTTTTCGCAGAGTATTTGCTTCTAAAATGATTATTAGACAATTTAAATCCTTGTAGGTTTGAACTTTCCCATCAAGGTCTTTAATAATTTACAGGTAAGAAACTTAAACAGTGGAATTGACTTAATCTCAGTAATCACAGAAAGCTTAAATTCTTCTCATTATGTCCTGATTTCCTGCATCACCTTTAACACGGGGAACTCTGCAGCTTATCAGTGCTCCTCAAGGGCCAAAATAAACTGGCTTTGTAAGAGTGAAGTTTCCTTTTTCTATATGACTGAACATTTTCATTATGGTGCACAACATTGGGAGGCCCTCACACCCAGAAGAAGCTGCCACAGATTTTTCCTTCTCTTATATAATTGATGTCAGCTGACCCAGGGGTGGTCTCAGGTTACTCACAGCCATAAGGACGGGGTGTTGCCTCTGTGTGAGTTTCTGACACAACCCGTTCCCTCTCATCTGGGAAATAAAAAAAATATTCAACATATTGCAGGTTCACATAAGGCCTTTATGAATCACATCCCAAAGTCTGCCCCTGAGTGCTTACAGCAGCAGCTGCAGCTGGTTAGTAAATATCCAAACAGAGAAGCTCCTGGTTGTATCTCAGCAGGAGAGGTTGAAATCTAAACACAGAGATGTGGGGTAAATCTGCACCCGGCTGGCTAATGATGCGTGCCTTGAGGACCAGCTAAGTAGCAGCAAACCCTAGTGGGACGTTGCATATCTGAGGTCTGTGGGTATGAACACTTTGGTTTGGATTTTTGTTACCGGCTGTACTGCGCTGCCCATGCACTGAAAAAATCCATACTTGTTTAAATTGCGGGTCAAACCAAGTTTATAGTTAGATTTCTTGAAGTTGTGCAACCCATCTCTGGAGCCCAGTTCAATCATCATGTGTTTGTTCTGTAAACACCAGGGCTGCCAACTTTTCTATTTAAGTTGGAGTGAGATTCGATATCAGTGAAGTCCTTCTGTGACATTACACGTCGCAGGGGTCCAGGTCATCACTCCTAAACCCACAGGAATGTTGTTTAAAAAGTTCAGCAGTCACATTTACAATTTTAAAGTATTTACACTGTAGATGAAAGGCTGAGTCAATAATCACGGTCAATGATTGATCTGCATACCTGCTAACCTCCAGACAATGTAGTATAATAAATATTATTCATGCTATAAGGCTCCAGTGTCAAAGCTTCCACATCTCTTTTTATTTAAAACTATAGCAACTACAGCACATGAACATGAGTAACTACCTAATGTTAGACATCCCACATGTACACACGACTGTTGGCAGAACTGGTTTCAGGCAGTATGCACCTTTTAAATGGACCCTCAAATTGCAGGCATATATTCCAAATGGCCAACTTTATTATCTGATGTCTTTATGACTCTTTTAGTGGCTTTTCTAGTTTTTGTTGAGTGTTTTTTTTTTAGGATGTTTCTTTTACTCAGATCTCTCTTGGAATCTCAAATGACACCGATTAATTAAAAGAAGACTAAACAGCAGTCAAATGTGTTTGGATGCTAACTTGCCTCTTGTAGTTTATGCTTTTCGATAATTTCTATTTGATGAGGTGGATTCCTGACATGGCACATGCTGTTATAGCTGCATGCACAGAAACATGAATTAGTATGTGTTGTTTATTTAATTGTTATGACAGCAAAAATAACTTTATCGTACAATATTATACTGATTTCTTTCAGCCGGAGGCATATCAATAAAGCTCTGTCTGTCATGGGAGGTAGTAATGCAATACTAAAGGCCTTTCCTTTACACTGGTGACTTCTTTAGATCACTCTACAGGCAGCAGGTATCCGTTCCATCTGCAGACTTTAACTGGAGAGATTTTGCACGTTGCCAAACCATAATTAAGCACAGCGGACTGTGTACAGGCAGCCCCAAACTGATGTAAAACACCAACAGAACCGCCTTTACTTAAGTGCACATCAAGCGTGTTGTTTTTGATGAATTATTCTACATAGTTTCCTCTGCACAATAACCGGCAGAAAACAGTTCACCCAACTACACATAAAATTATCACTTAAAACTTCTTGCTTTGCTTAAAACTCCCTCAGGTCCGTTTTTTACTGATCCCATCCTGTGCCCAAGTGTGCCATAGTGTGCTTGAAGGAAACTACCAAAGATTGCGTTTGGCACGCTCCCGATGCATTTGGCAGAGTGATCCGTCTGTGCTGCTTGGTTCTCGAAAAAAGCGTTTTTTGGAGTGCAAAGAGCAGAAAGTAACTTATCGACTTATAGACATACAGAGAGAAAAACAAACATTCTGTGTGGATAAAGTACTGACAGCTGCTCATTCTGAGGACAGACAGGGTGGACATCTGAACCATGATGCATCATTGATAACATTCTGAATAAAACACCACAAAGTACATGTCATGACCAAATCAGTAGCTGAGCATATGTGGCATGTCCACTGCATGAGTCTCACGTTGGAGCGTGAGTTGCCAGCTCGGGAAACACATATGGGTAAGGTCTTAGTATCATTATTAATATTAGATGAATCACATTGATCATGCCCTTTCTACATACAGGGATACATGCACTCTAATGGCTGTCATCTTATTTGCAGTGACTTATCGGGAAACCTATTTCCCTCGGCTAAGTGAGAGACAATAACATGTAAAGCACACCAGCAACCCAATTATTAGGATGGATGAGAGCACACTTCAGCCCCTAGAAACTTCATTACCTGCTCAAACACAACATGATTAACAACAACAGTGGAAGGTGGCTCAATGAAATGTAATACAAGCCACTCTCTCAAAGCTGCAATTTTGCCATCCACATACGCACTCATCAGCTGCCGGAGTTCAATACACAGGAAACAGAAACATGTCACTGGCTCTATTCCAGATCAAGTGTTAATTAGTCGCCCTCTAAATGCTCCATTCCTTTTCATCAACCTTGTTTTGCTTTTACCAGATGAGCTGTTTAATTGCCTATTATGGTGTCTTTGCAGAGAAAAAGGGGACTCATATTTCCCCCAAGTGTATTGGGTGAAGTGCTATTGATGTGCGCGTCTGGGTGTGAGAGTGCTGGATCACATTTTCACTACCTGACGCTCAATAGCTGCAGCAGACGATGAGATATTAATGACACCCATGTGTGCCGTGCTGTCTAACACATGCCGTCCTTGATCGGGACACGAAGCCTGTGGTCTCTGCTGTCCCAGTGCTGCAGAAATCAGCAAACTGCAGCCAAAAGATTCTTGATTCTTTTTTTTCTTGTTTATCAGCTCCAGAGCTGAGAGAGTAAGTGTGGGAAGGTGTAAATTAAATCAAGTAGAGACAATTACAGTCCCCACTGCTGGTGTTTTATAGGATCATCTGTTGGACAGCCAAAATATTACTATTACTATCTCCTTGTATTAATTAAGTGTTAGAGCACAAATAAGGGAACACAATTCAATGAAGTCACATTCATATCAGCAGCAGCCAAAGAGTCAATTCAACCGCATTTCCCTCCCATTCTAATAGATCCATTCATTTTGCCCACTGACTTTTTAGTGTCCCACCGATACTGCTTATTGCTCACAAAGCATTACTAAGTTTTCTAAAACGTTGCACTCAGGAAAGTCTGTCATATCTGGTAGCTCTTTCCTAAAAGCACAAACAATGGTGGGAACAATAAGCCACAAATGTTCTGCACTTAGAAAAACAATATAAAACCACTTGTTTTAGCTATTTTGCCTGAAAACCATTGATTTGTCTGATGCAATATTAGCCTGACAACGGCTCAACCACCAAAACTTGGGGCGACAGGAACTGAAACGTGCATCTGGTGCAACACTTTCTCATTTTATCTCACGCAGTTTGTCACTGTCACTTTACAATTGCCTAGCAAAAAGAGCATAGTAAAATTATTTGGCCTTTTGTTGCCGAGTTTGAAATCATCTACGTCATGTTTTATTACACTGACCTAAAAGATCACAGAGGGATTTAAAGAACCTTAAAGCTGCTTTCAGATAAAAAGAAATCTCCTCTTTGCTCACTGTGAGGTGGTGCGCAGAGGACAGGGCAGATACTTTGCAGAGGCAAAGCGCGGTGCAGGTCTATGTCATCAAAAGGTGTGCACATAAAGTTAAGCTTACCCAAGCATTGGATTTTCTATCCACAAACAGGGCCCATCTGCTTGTTGACATTTAGCTATGCAGTACTTTTCCTTGTTGGTATGTTTCTGATGTTGTGTAAGATAATCTTGAGGAGTGTTTCCTCCATCACCTCCCCTGTTTACATGCTGCTGTAATTGTATTTGTTGTATGGTGAAAGGTCAGCAGCAAGTAAGGCCAAAGTTAAAATATTTCAAATCTTCAGTAGCAATTCTGATTGGTGGCTTGGCGGAGGCTTGCCTAGTTCGGTGCCCTCGCTCTCCCCACAGGAAAACAATGGCACAGCAAAGGCAGAGTGGTTGTACCGCTGGTCATGTGTGGGTGGCTTAATTGTCTCCATGAGATGTGTGTCACATCCAGCGCTGCAGCTCCAGCTGCTAACAGCGCTGATAAGAAGGCCAAATCAATGGCCAAACTACAATAACCAACTTCCTGTTGGTTTCAGTGCACGGGTGCACCTGACCCTTTCACTCTACACAGTATCTCAGACTCCCTCACAGCTTGAATACCTCTGGCCTCACTTGATACACATGGGTCTGATCTTGAGATATTGAATTTTCAATATCTTTCCCTTATCATGTAACCCGTACCATATCTAGGAGATAAAATGCAAATCCCAGTTCTCAGACGCCTCATAAACCCAGCCATCACTCCTAATCCCTGACAACATTTCTGCACTGAAACCAAACTAGTCATGTTTCCGTCAGTTCATTTCCATTTCCATTTTAAAGACGAGCATGAGAAAAGCTTGATGGAAACACCAAAATATGATAAAACTTTTGATAATATTAGTTGTTTTTTGTCTTTTTCAAAAAATGTGTTAATGCCGTAAATGTTTTTTTCTGATTAAGTTCTGACGTTGCAAACATTTAACCCACATGACTGATCAGCTGTTCCGTTCTGCCGGAAACTTCTCCTCATTTTCTCTCGTGGGTGGCCAAAGTTGTCCGATTAGCGACCTTTTTTGTTGTTGTTTTTTTTACTGTCTTGCGCAATCTCTTCTTCTTCTACTGTTTACTGATGGATTAGCCTACAGCAATACATCACACTGCCACCTTCAGAAAGTACATTTATGGAGCTTTGTTTATTCGCTTTAAACCAGTTGATGGCAATGCCCCTAATTCACATATTCTATTTCTAAAATTTTGCTTCAAAATTATCGCCTTGGCTTTAATAGAAACAAAGGTTATGACAGTGCTCATAATCCAGACTGCAGCAGCATAATCCCCAAAACAAACAATGAAGTGCAAATTCCTATAATGGAAGGTTACTCATGATGTCACTTTGTATAGTGAAGGGAAATGGTAAACAGAATGGTTCTATGCATCCCAAATGAATTTGTGCTTATCCTTTGTTTTTCTCCCCTGTGTCCTGTCAGATTCGCGTCATCTCCTCAGAAGAGAAGCATCATGCCTCTCTGCCATCTCTTTTCATTCTACTCTCTCCTCAAAGTCAGATCAAAGATGACCTGAAGTACACAGATGTTATTTATCAAATAAAGCGGGAACGCCTGCATTGTTTTTATGGGTGTACGACAGCTGAGCTTCTCGCACTAGCCGACTAGTAAAATCATCCATCACACAGCGTATGTGACCACAGGGCAGAATAACTCCACTGTGTTGCTTTGTGTTTCTTTTCTTTTCTTTATCTTTCCTTAATGCCTTTGTGTCTCATGTAAAACACTCTGAATGGCCTTGTTGTTCAAAGGCGCCATACACGTAAACTCGCCTCGCCATGTGTAAAGTGGCCCTAAAGACATTTTGCCAGATGTAAAGTCAGTAGAATTTATTTTTGAGACGATTCTTTCAGGAACACACGAGCTCGAGGCAGACAAATTAAGATTTGACTCCTTTGAATGTCATATGACTAACTACTCCACTGAGGACTGTGTGTGAATTGCTCTCTCATAGTTTAATAATAATTGTCAGGTATTACACATTCATCATTACAAATTCATTGCTAATGCTGTGCAAGATAATACCTAGATTAAGTCCTGAAATGTTAAAGAAGTTGCTTGCAGCCTTTGGAAATCCTGAATACCAAGGAGAAGACAGTGATTTAGGTACCATTTGATTTTCTTACTCACTACGCTGCTCAGAGCCACAGAGGTGATTATATACTGACAAAACCATCCTAGTGTGAAGTGCCACAAGTGTATTAATTTAAGAAATGCATACCCACAAGCCTCTAACCAAATATTGATCATAACCTTGGCTTGAAAATCTTTATTCAAGCACTATAGTTTCCTGGTAGCATTGTAAAATGGTCTTGATAATTCAGGGAAAAACAAGCATACAATTTCAGATCAGCTGGAAGCTGGTTGCTGTTAAATTGGCTCACTTGGGAACCCAGCGTCTGTGTTGTGTTGAAACTCCGCTAACACTAAGCAAAAACTCAAACAAATGAAGTTCTCAGGCCTGTAGATTGTTAATAACTGTGTCAAGTGTAGCAGAAAACACTCCAGCGCTGGACACAACACTTTGCTGAGTGCGGGTCATGCAGTTCTCCTAAACAACAAATTAATTCAGCAGTGAGACAGTCTGTTATTCAAATTCAAATATCCATTGCTTTCATAGAAAATTACTTTTCCATCTGAACCCTTACTTGAGGCAAATATATGCGCTTTAAAATGGTCCGAGGGTGATGACATCCTGTCATCACTGATGATAAAACCTTTTCGTCATCCTTTCTCCATCAACTTGTCTCCTCCTCTCATTTCCCATCTTCTTCTGTACTTACACTCCTACCGGTATTTCACTATTGGCTTGCATAGAGCATGTTTTGAATTCACTGTCTTGCTCAAGGGCACTTTAATGATAGATGTTTAGGAAGCAGTGCTTGTTTCACTTTCATTTCCTCTATCCTGAATTTTCCCAGCTGTTTGGTAAGCCAATCTCCCTCTTACTGGCCTATTTCTCCAACCCTTCAATCCGCTGCACCTCTCTTCAATGTCTTGCAAAGACACAACAGAGAACATGAAGGAAATAGCGTGGTTTACAGTATATACTCCACAGTGGTGAGACTATGACTACTACACTCGGGTAAACTGATGGGCGCCCATTAATGATGCATGTATTTTACACATGTCAGCATGAGTTTTACTATGGTGGATGATTAATTCATTTAGTTCCGCTGGTGTTTCCTAATGGCTTAAACCAATACAGCCACAAGCACGCAGAGACCTTCTACACGTTACTCACTATCTCCGTTTACATCCGACCACTGAACGTATATTATATTATTATACTGCATTTTTTATACCGTATCATTTTACTTATATTATAATATTCTCATACCTATATTAGTATACTTCAAACTAAATAACACACTTTTTACATATTTGCTGTACAGCATACTTTTAGTTTTATACCCCATTATACTATAATCTGTATATCCTACATTCTTTATAAATAAAGTCTCATCTTATCTTATCTTACATTGGTTTATGCATGAATGTGTTTGAACACTCAGATGCCCCCCGAACAGCAACGTATGTCCTGGAAGTTTCTTTATGTTGGGCTTATGTCGTACTTGACTTTTAGCGAGAGAAACATAATATGCGCGTATCCTGCTCGTGGTCACCCTATGCAATATTGATGTGATTGAACAAAGGGAGGGAATAATATCAGGGATAATACCAGGAAATTGAGCCTATTCCTAGTGACAGACAAGGGCAGGTTGATGACAAAGTGGCCTCACCAGGCGCTGCCAGTTAGCATGTTTGCCTTTGTTCCTCTCTGCCTCATGGCTGGTTGCCTCATTACCCAAACGGTTCATTAAGACCTGTTTAACTGCAAAAAAAATGATGCCTTTTCCGGTACCCCACATTATAATATATGACACTAATGGGCAAGCAGATCCACTTGGACCAAAAGACAGGCAGTAATTGTAATGCGGGTCCAGACTGTGACGGTGCATAGTAATAGCTGTTTATTGCTGCTCTCTTCACTCCTGCTACATGCGTGAGGTCTCATCTCGTCTAGAAAATCTCAGGCGCACTTCAGGCTAGAGTGCACTGACCTGTAGCGCTCGTATTGAAAGCTTTTGGGATATGCACACGTGTAATCATGCATATGACTGCACATACATTCACACTCTCACACTAAGAACATGCATGCAAACTCAGGGTGGGTGATACGGCATAAATATCACATCCAGTACAAGAATTCTCAACATGGAACACAAGTTTTGTTTTTCATTTTGTGTTAAGTTTCATTTGCGTGCCACTAAACAGACCAACAAAAGTGGTATTTATGTGGCGCTCGGTTTGCATTATAATGAAGCCCTACAGTTCAAGATAAATAAACATAAGAGAGACCAAAAGGGCCAAACTACTTTGTGAAACAGAATTTCAAATTACAAGCCTGAACATAACTTTTCATCCAATTATAATGAATTCATCTATAATAGGGCAGGGTGATGTTTGAATAGTTTCCGTTGCCAGAGCCATTTTTATACCAGAGTTTCAGTGTAGATATATATTTTCTTCATACATCAATTAGCCAAGTAAAAACAAATTTTTGGACCTTTGTTTGTGTTAACACCCTCCCTGTCGCTCTCACCTACAAAATCCTTTTTTAGATGCTTCTTAATTAAAGTAAAATGTTTGTTCACTTATAATATCCCATCAGACTCACGATTTATATCTAAATGGAGGATTTATAGGAGTGTATATAACACAATGAATGCTTTTTTGGAGAGCCTCTCCAAATGTTAGTGCTGTTACATCCCTATCTAAACCATTATTGCATCACAGCCAGCTTTTCACTCCTCCTTCCAGTATGGTCATTCAGAACTGCTATAAACACATTTTCCATTCACACATGTTTGGATGATATACTGTATAAACACGTTCCCCGGCTTTTCCTGGAACAGAATGAGTCTTTGGGGCAACAAGATCTCCAACAGAATAGATCGTTCTGTCAAAAGCGGCTCACGGTACAATGGAGCATTCTAAAAATAGCGCACATGTCCTTATACATACACATATGGTTTGTGGTTGTAAAAAAGGCTGCAGTTTCTGTGATTGTAGGCTACAAAACCACTGACCTTGGTTTAGGGCAAAAACTACCTTGCTAGTCGTTATAAAAGAGAGTCTAAAAAGTAAATAAATGTAAGTAAATGCCGGAAGCGAAGTAGTTACAAGGATGACGTGACTAACAGAAGTTACATAAAAAAAATTGTGATTCACAAAAAGTGAGCTTTACTTTGTTTTCACACAGGACATGAACTTAGCACATAACTTTCCAGAACTTTTAGATATTGTCATTCATCAACTTGTTGAGAATAAACTGTTCAGTTGTATTTAAGAATAAGAAGAACTCTGGATGGCAAAACTGAGCTGAAATAATACTGCTAAAACCACAGGGAGAGTGCAGTACAGCCTGACTCTAGACAATAAAACTAACTCCATAGCTTAATGTTCAGGGCCAGTCAAAACAATGTAACTTCTCAGTGCCAGCCGTATGGGTAAAACAGAGTATTTAAGGTTGTGTTCTGTTATACATTGATACTAAACACATTAGCAAAGGATTTTAATTGCTATATAAAACCTTATACATTTTCAAGCTGGTCATTTTCCAATGGCCAAGGCTTAAAATCTCTTTTAATACGGTATTCCCCCTTTAGGTAGTACAACGCAGGCAGCATAACAAATATACACTGTGTATGAAGAAAGGATGTCTAATTGTGCTTGATTTAAAGTCATCCCATCACACACCTTAGATGTTCACACGTGCATCACATAGTGGCCTGTTTGCCCCAGAAGAGGCACTCGCAGTGCACTAAGGGATGAGTAACCAGACACAGAGAAATGCAGGCACACACTTCCATGCTGCTCACATGCAGGTGGGAGGACCAGCACCCGCCCTTCTCCGCGACACCCCAATCCTTACAGTCGGTTGAGCATAATCTGCAGGACGAAGTCATGCACAGCAGTGTTAAGTGGAAGCTTTTTATTTCTTTGACACATGAAGTGAAGCTCTGTTCCCCGGCTAAACCAGGCTTTGAACCAGAAAACTAAGGCTTTTTTTTTTGTCTCAAGGAAAAAAGGCACTGTAAGACCCAGACATGACAAGAGCAGGGCTATCAAAAAAAATAAATAAAAAGTGAGTCCTCTTTCTCTCAGCAGCAACCATCCACTCCTCATAGCCTGCTGGACAAAGTGATTATTCTCGCTGTGACTCTGCGTAGTGCCTTGAAGTTGAAAATAGAGGCTTTTATGCCAGTGTAGTAAAGGCTAAGTGTTGAAACTAACATCAGAAGACAGGCTGCTTTTGAGAACCTCAGGCTGATAACTATCGAGGAAATGTTGCATAAACAATTGGACCAGTAAAATGAAATTGTTTTATCCCCCTTATAATGACCTGACATAAATCTGCCTTTTATATGATTAACCTATTATCAACCTTCAAAAGCTTATTCTCTTAAACCAAGCTTTATTTTTCACCCAAAGGAGTTACATTCTCTTTTCTAGCCGACACACACTGACATGTTGAATCACAATCAGACACAACCAGCTGCTATTTTTTGCTTGTGTCTGACCAGGGGTTACCTAGCACCCAGGGGTGCACAATCAGTTCCAGTAAACACAGGATCAAACAAGAATCAGGCTTTATAAAGCCAATATACCAAACTACTATTTTTATGTACTTGGGACAGGATTTCTAATATTACAAAGATTTTTTATATAAATATAGAATCAAACACCTTTCTACTACTGGAAGGAATAGACTTTCACTCTCATTAGAAGCATTGCATCGTTTAATTTAAAAGTGAAGTAATCAGGGCTCTGAATATTTTATAATTAATAATCCTAAAATTGATAACACTAGTTGGGGTATCAACACATTTAATAATAATATTTTCAAACTGTTGATTTTCAAATGTCAAACTAATGGAAGGAAATATCTTGTATTTTCTGAGAGCTGCTTTGGTTCCCAGCAGAAAGCCATCGAACGGACCATTTGTACACACACACTGCCACACTTTTCTGTCACTTGTCTTAAATGTGCTGGAAGCTGCAGACACCACTGGCTGCACCTGCGATAACATGCATCACCTGTCTTCTTCTCTGATCACCATCAAATGGCAGAGAAGTAACGTGGCATTTCCAAATTGGAGGTTCTGACCTTTCATTGTGGTGGCATTAACCGACCAAACACTTAGATCACTTAGATTTAAACCTAAATACAAAAACACTGGGGAAAAGGACTTTTTTAGGGCACCATCAGTGTAAATAATTTTCCTGCTCTTTCAACCAGTCGCAGAGGTGAAATGAAACGTTCCTGGGAAAATGCTAAACAGTCAGGAGAATGGAGAGTTGATTTGATCCAGGAGACCAAAAGAAAGCACAAGGACATTGGCAATCATCAAAGAGAAGGGCGCTTGAAAATGAGCCCATTAGAGCTGGTTATTTGGCTTTTTCTGTTTACTAAGACACAGGGTCAGACACTCTGGCAACATCCTCTCTGACGAAGCCAAGAGAAGCAGTCCCCAAGGTTGAGTGGAGTGAGCCACTTGTCAGATCCCGTCTCTGTTATTTAGGTAATGTATCAGGTGATCGTAACTCCACTACAGCCTTCCTCCCTCCTTTCATAAACAATAATCTCAGTACTTATCTGCCCAGCTGTTGGCAACTCCTGTAAGCAGGAGCATAAACTCAGTGACAGAAAAAGGGTGCAGCGGCTGTATTTTAGCTGGGTCCGCTCTGCTGCCACCTCCCAGCTACTGATTTGTGACCTAGGCCTCGTACATCCATTGGAACTGTCAGTCTGGCATTAGGACAAAATTACTTTCACATATTAAAATAGAAATGCTGCAGTGGCCAAAGTTGCAGCACAAGAAAAAAAGATGCCCTTTCTTTGCCGATATGATAAATTCAAGCTCAGGATTATTAGTGCCCGGGGTTATGGACAATGTGTCAGCAAACACAGTGTTTATATTAAGCGCAAATGCATGTATTGTGGTACACACTTACACAATCACTGAAGCCGCAGGAGAGGCAGGGCTGCTCCAGATTACAACCTAAGAAACTTTTCTGACAACTGTCCAGCCTCAAGAGATAAGAAGACCTTGAATTTTTTGGAAGGTTTTACCAACAAAGTTGCAGGTCAGCACGTTACTGAAAAGCAGAAGCTCTTGAATCTGGATATTCAATTCGGAGCTTTTACTGCGTGTGACCTGTTCGCATGCACATACGCTCACACAGACTACCCACCCACGTACACACACTTTTTAATACTGAATAGAGTCATAAATTAGATGGACTGCATGAATATGCTGCCTGCACCTTTCTGAGCTCTGCACACAGTGGACTGGGCTGCTGTGTGAACTGTACACTCAGCAATCTGTAAATGATTTCTGATGC
>CAFUXE010000560.1:1071515-1113394 GCA_903364295.1 Serranus cabrilla | reverse complement strand
CACTCCTGGGGCGGGAAAAAAAAAATCCATTGCGAGGGAATAGTGAGATAAAAAGACTGCAAGCTGAAGAAACATTAAAAGATAATGACTGACAGTTGTCTTCAGAAAAGAGGAAAAAGGGTGGAGAAGAAAATGTAGTATGCAGAACCGGGTTACAGAGGTTAGAAATTATGTTTATATATATTTCATCAACACTATATAGTTAATTAAAAATTTAAAAGTGACATACAGACAGTGCATAGTTGAGGATGAGAAAAAGAGCTCCGCTTGGGATCCTGCAGGCTGAATACTGAAACACTGCTGGAAGGCATGTAAGTTTGAACTGTTGGATGTCTGATCCGGCAGCTACACACCTCCGTCGCTGTCTCACTGGAGCACTGAGCCAGAGTCTTTACTCAGGACACCCTGGACTTGAAAACTGTTCCAATTATGGAGGCCTGTTTTATCTTTTTGAGCACTGGGCCCTGCTGATATCTGTGGTCCTCTACACACTCAGAGTTTAACGGTTGGGGGTAAGCTGTGTCCAAAAAAGTATTGAAAAAGTATTTCAAATGTTAATGTCGCCATATTTTAGTCAATGACAGTTTTCATGATTTAGATTGAATTATTTTCTGTGTTGGAAACATTGCATTATTTCACCTTGCTGACAAAAAAAAAAGCCAAAACTGGACATTTTTGGCGTTTTTTAAAATGATCTAACAGGACGCCTGGTTTTACAGTTTCTGTGCATGATAAATGGTGTAATTTGGGCTCTTTTTTGTGTAAAGACAACAAGCTGTAATACCCGCCTGCGTGTTTCGGGGCTCAAGAGATGATGCTCTGATAAGAAGTCTGAAAGATCTTTATCTACTAACAAAATTGTTCATGTTATTTAAATGGATTGCTTTGGAAATTTCAAACCACTTTTGTCCTATTTCTAGAGAATTTATGAATCTTTTCCTTGGAGCTTGTCATTGCCTTTAGTCAAAAGGCAGATAAATGAGACGCCAATATTCTCAGTGCCCCATTTTCACAAGGTTGAAGCTCTGAAACTTTATATCAAAATACTAAACAAATGCAGTAAACAATGGATGAGCTGTTGCCTTCAGGCCGTGGTGGGTGAAAGGAGGATAACAAGGACACACGGAGGTTGTTTGAGCCTTGAGTGACAAGTCTCTGTTCTCATCAGGAAGGAATCCAAAACATCTTTTGTTAATTTAAAGCTGCTGAAGAACTGACTCACTCACTGACTAAGGCATAAGGAGAGATCCAACAATTACCCGACAAACAGATTAGTCCATCGACAATGTTTTAATGTTGGACAACCATGTTGATAATCGATCAATTTTTCATGCAAAGAAGGCAGAAAAAGCCGTTTTCAGTCTCTCAAATATAGAGATTTCCTGCTTTTTTCTGTTTTATATATTATTCCATGTAATATTTTTGGGTGTTGAATTGAAAAAAAAACAAGATATCTGAAGACATTCCCTGAACAGTTCACTATGTCTGACATTTCATAGACCACACGATAAATCAAAAACATAACCAGTAGATTAATCGACAATAGCAATAAATTGCAGTGTCGTGAATGCAGGTGTTGCAAACATACAAAGAACTTTTCATCATATTACCTGAGTGAGGAAATCAGAGATGTATTCAACAAAGAGAATAACAATAATGGAAGGGAGTATGTGGACCACTTGACCTGAGTCTAAGATGCTCCATTGCTTCCCTCTCACTTTTTCTCCGGTCAAGTAATCCTCGTCTGATTACTTGACCTGACACTCTTCTACGTTCGATAACTTGAAGAGACAATCAACAACACCCTATTCATCACCAGTCAGAGTCTGAAAGCTGTAATATTAGATCTGTTTTTCTCTTGAATGACATTCATATATTGCGTAAAGACAGGTCTCACCTCAAAAATGACTACATAGGTAGTTTGTACAGGCAGCAAATTCGTGTCATGTTTACGTTTTAGACTGTCCTCCACCACCCTCTACTTACTCTAGTACGCTGTAATAATGATTGACGGATACACTGAGTTTAAATGGTGGAATTCACACTCGAGGCAGGTGGGAGGGGAGGTGGAGCGGTCGGACAGACGTCAGACCTTCACCCAGAAGAACCGGTTCAGAGTTCATTTGTTTGTTCATATGTCTAATGACGTGTGCTATCTTTAAAAATGCTTCCCTCCGCTCTGTACTATGTGCCATGAAACACTCATATGGGTCCATATGGTTGGTATTGACCTATTCGTTGTTCAGGTTAGAGATCTTGTTGATTGTGTTTTTTTTATCAGAAGTAGCGCTCCAAACCCAAGCTCCAGATTCCCAGCTCTATAGTAATCTAGATGCTGTAGCACATATTTCCAAGCTTACCTCACCATCAATAAAAGCTCAAGAATTAAGAAGATGCAGCATAGCCCGGGGCTTCATGTAGAAAACTGCCTACATGCTTACATGAATGTATTAGGAATAAAAAAAACAGATTTTTTAAAAATGTTAAAAATGTTAGATCTGTACACACAACCAACTATTCATGATAATTCTTTCTTCAAATACACATTGAATAAAAAACAAATTCAAAAGGAAGTTGACAGGGTATTTTTAACCCAAGAGACAAGGAAAAAAACAATCAAGACAATGGCTGGTAAGATGAAAACACACTATCTCATGGGGCCCGAGTGGTGTTCCAAAGGCTTTTTTCCCTCCATCTATCCCCAGGCGCTGGAACACAAGATGACAGCATCTGTACCCTGTCATCTGTGAAATAAAAAGACATCTTTCTGACCCGTCTCTTGCTCACCTTCCCAAGTGTCATATTTAATAATACAGTTGAGGAAAAAGAAAAAAAAAGCTTCATCATGCAATCTCTGGAAACGGCACATACTATTACTAGCAGTCATCAATCAGCTGCTCTAATTATCAGAATCAACTTTAAATGCCAAAACCATTAATCACCTTGCTCAGTAATTTATCTTTAATGAATTCAAAGTTGTTAATGAACTAGAGGGAAGAATAAAATTTGCCAAATGTAATGCACCAAGGCGAATCTAACAGGTTTGCTCTAAGAATTACTAAATTACAAAAATTATAGAAAGGGAAATAACAGGGAAAAAAAGCCAGCCTTGCTAATGTGACTCTGGACGGCAATTAGCTGACTAATGCAGCAGTGTGCCACCTGCCAGTGCCATGTGAATGATCACTAAGACTGTCTGCAGAATCTATACCATATATCCGCTGTTGGTGCAATAGAGTGGAGCAAATTGAGAGCTTTACACACTCACACTGTGCATGCAGGGAGGACCTCGGCACAGAGAGCTCACAATACCCTGCTTATCATTCAGCTAGTGCGCCGCTGCTCTCCCTCTGTGTCTATCAATCCCCACCTCCTTCCTCCTTCCTCCTGTTCCCACTGGCTGCCCGGCACCACTAACCCAGAGCCAAACAGAGGCAGCCCCGCTGGCACACATACCGGCGCTCTTATTTCAGGACACTCTCCTGCCCCCTCTGTCACTACAAAGCCCTGCACAGCCATCCGTTGCCTCTGATCTCCACCAAAGTGTTTATAATTGATTATTTAAGGGATAAGTTCTGTTCCTCTCTTTCTTTCTCTCACATCCCCTCCTAGTGTGTTCCTCTCCCGGCCGATTCATTATTAAAAAATCATTTTGGTAAGGCTGGGAGCGGTGACAGGGTCACATGGGATAAATGGATTCTCAGATCTTCGCTGGATTTGCTTCATCTGTGTTTCCCTCCCCTTTTCACCTTTTGTCCACCCTGCACCGCACACATCAGGAATCTATCTCTGTCAAATCATCCTGCACCTAAGAGGTCTGGTTAAAGGTGCCCTTTTGTGTATGTGTGTGGGTGTGGGAGAAAAGGACATGTTTGGCTTTTTTAAAAGCCCTGTGTGGAAATCAGGGCCTTGTATCGTTCCTTTCTTCACAGCTAAAAAAGCAGTGTGCCACTTCATTGTGACCACACATGCTAATATAAAATATTTATTATTCATCACCAGAATTCTGACAATTTGCACCACATAAATTATTCTACCCTAGTTTACATACATGTTGAAAAAAATCCATACTCTAAACTTCTCTTTAAATTCAGAGTATAATGATTAAAACACACAGAGATCATGGCTTAAATCTCTGGTCAGGACGTCCTTTCTCCACTATATCTTTATATGGTAAGTAGTAAACCATACACAAAAGTTTGCTTCAACATCTTAGTTGGTTGACAATATATTTTGAATAAACACATAAAAAAAAAGTAAAAAAAATTCCCTCCTATTAAAGTTCTAATTCGACCTTCCGCATGAGAATAAAAGACAAGACCGTGTCAGGAAGAGTCACGGCCTCGTTACGCTCAAAGAGAAGGCATTTTTTTCATTAGGGATGCATCCATTACTCAGCAACAACCTAATTGATCCATGTCTTTGAGTTCTACAGTAATAGCAAATTGATTGATTTATCCTCAAGAGGAAAAGTGGTGGGAATCGTCCAGCCAAAAACGAACAGCAGAATCATCGGCTTTGAGCTCATGAATGAGAGCGGAATGGCAATGAATAAAAAAAAAGGGTGGAACAAAGGTGAGCTGTGTCAAAAACAGTTGATGAGGAACGGGAGATTAAAGCATGTTTGAATGTCTGATCTTACAAATGGCAGGTACCTCAAAAGACTCTCAGTCTCCACAGTCATCGCATTTAATCGCTGATATAATTAAATTAGACTGCATCAGGAATTAAAGAAATCAGATGCCACAAGCTGGCTCTGGCAGATAGCCGACACACGACTGCCTGTATCCTTCCACCATGGCTCAGCAATGAACCGCATCCCAGTAACGGACTCGGTTTCAAACTAAAGAGACAGAACAGCACCATACATGTCTAAGGCAACACACCATATTGATTTCTTTAAACGTACGATAGTGAAGAGCCCATTATATTCAAGAAAATAAATCCCAACCTATCCTTTTGATTGATTAAAAAAAAGGGTTTGTGAAACGTGATCCACGGCCAGGTGTCTCTGAGAGGCTTTTTCTATTGATCACATCTCATTAGCGACACTTCTCTGTCCAACCAAGGGTGGACTCTAAGGGTCAGTGCACCGCTGAAATGGAGCCAATAGCTCAATAGAACGATCATGGCAATTACGCAAGAGTCTGGGTTACACAAAGGTGGGGCTGCTGGGGCTTTACTGACGTGACAGAGAGAGTGAGTGATCTGAACCTTGAAAGACGAATAAAAAATGTTGTCTAACATGGCAATAATTTAAACAGTTTAACTGTCCTTCACCTCAAATATTTCAATCAAGCTGTCTGCTTCACTTCATCAAGGCTACATTAAGAAAAGGCAATATAATACTGTCAGAGCTGAGTAGCTAAAGTTTCTTTCTGGAGCTTTTGTGTGTTTATATGAGATCTGATTTGCTGTAAAGAGATCAGTGCAAGACACTTTTACAGCCCAATAATAACAATGTCAATATCTATTGAGCTTAAAGGTATTCAATTTCAAATAAAACATCAAATAAATTCCTAAAATTGCACTTTTTGCATTTATTGTCAGAGGATGTCCTCAAACTATCCAAGGACACCGTTTTTCTCTCTTGGTTGGAAAGTCTTCTTCCTTGTCAATTTAGCAGGACGATTGATGTTTTTAGCTATGGGGGATCCTGAACAGTCAACATCTGACGATTTGATCTTAGGAGCCTGTTTCACAGTCCAGCCAATGCAGTGGAAGAAATGGGATTATGAAAGGATCAACCCACTTCATTGGGGTGCTGAATATCCAATTTTACATGAATAAGTCTTCACAACAAACATGATATATAGTTTAGTTTGGTATGAATATCAGCCTTTACTATTAAAAAACGTCTTAAAAATGCATGTGCTTTCAATCAGTCTCTTTATTGTGTGTATAAATCAAAATGTGCAGGACCATCAGAGTCTAAACAACAACAGCATAAGGCTACGGTTGTAAAATCACAAAACACACTTATTAGTCAGAGCACTCACATGAGAACATCGACCACACTAGCAGGGAACTCAACACCTTTTGAATTCTCTTTTAAAATCAGCAGCGGGAGGCACATAGAAACACCTGAGGGCCACAAAAGGCAAACTCTCTCTTTCTCTTTCTATCCCTCCTACTCGTTGACAGACCCTTCCCTGCAGTTTCTGTGGACTGCTTCAACGGTGGGAATTAAATTAGGCCTGAAAGTTCTATTTGCAACCACCAAAAGTAAGCCGGCCGAAAGAAACCGACATTTCCATCTGTCCTCTGCTCCGTGACAGCAGCACACCTGCACCTACTTTTAACACTGTTTGTTGTGTTAAAAGTCGGTGCAGGTGCGCTGTACATTCTGATATTACAGCTAGTGATATTAGATATTTTTGTTTTTGCCATTTTTTATATAAACATAACCATAAACACAGGGGGATCGATGAGCAAATAGAGAAAAAAGGTTTAAACAATCAGATTTGACTATGTTAATTAAATTAACTGATTAAATTAATAACATTTTTAGAACTGACAGACCAAAACGCTCAAATGGGTCATTTTGAGAAACAATTTGGAGATCGTTCTTGACAGGAAGTGAACTGACCAGTTACATGGACATGGCGGAAACTAGTGGATTCTCCAAATTGGTTTAAAACAGCCTGGAGATCTTGTCTAAATACCACTATGACCTACAATATTTTATTTCCTTCTATGCAGTTAGAGAAGCTGACATTTTGTTTTAAACCAAAATATAAGAGTGGAAAGTACAGACCTGTTGAGCTGCCATACTTCATTGTGTTCGAGGAAACAATTGGACGGCTGGAAAAGGGAGATACAGAGCGGCTCTGCATTCTCTGAGAGGTTAAATGAACACAAACCTGTGTGTCTACTGATAGTACTGCTCGCTCCACTGCTGTGGCAGCTGCTGCTGTGTGTCTTTGTGCCTCTCTGCAGCACTTGACCATTATGTTCAGTTTCATTCCAAGGACTTTGTTGTTACCTGGGCCTCTATCTTTCCTTCTTTCTCTTGTTCTTATTTCTCCTCTTCGGCGCCGTTGCTCTCTTCCCGCCACCTCCCCCCCAGCTTCAGTTTGGAGTCTGGTGAAGTTATAAGTCTGTCAGAGTTTTCCCTGGTGATTGAAGTCAGACGTGGGTGTCTTGAAGTGTTCAAAATTGAATAACTTAGATGTTGTGACATCAATCACCTATCAAAACATTATCTGCCGAGGGTTCCTTAGAGATGCACTAAGATAGACTGTGTACCCAGTAATGTTCTTCTCAAATGATATATTTATGATTTCTCCATGTGTCAACGTATGTGTCTCTTTAATTAAACACAAAGTCATAAAAAAATCAAATTATCATCCCTGTATTTCACTCACTTTTTAGTGTTTTCTTATTATCTCCTGCAGCTATGGCTCAGAAGCTGTAGGCCTCCTATTAATATTAATTGAGGGTAATTTTTCTTTCCTGCTGTTCTTTAATATCAGCTGAGCCAAAAGACAGAAGTCCAACCTTCTGCATTCCTAATAAGCAAAAGTCTTTTCAAGGAGAAAGACGAAGCAGGGACACAATGAGTGGAATCGAGGTGGTCAGAGATAGACGGAGTTACTAATCTGTAACACTTCCTGCAGTAATGACTTAAAATTGGTTATATCGCACTGTGTCCCACCGGGTATTGGGACCAATGACCATTAACTGATGAAAGCACTGGCCTCTGACAAGGACATACTGCGCTTCTGATTGGATAATGGTGGACGCAACACCTGAACCTGAAAACAATGTGAAATCAATTCCATCCAGCCAAGTCCATTCATCCATCAGAGCATGAGACAGTATTACATTGCAGAGTCTCACCATCCCATATGAGACTATCTGCATTAAGTGTTACCATCGCTGCGGTCTGGCTGTTTTATTTTCCATCTTTATCAGAGCGCTGATAAAATGATCCGATGCAACCGGACTCCCTGATGCCATATGTAGCGGAGACATTTGTTTCTGGCTATCTTCCACGGCCAGGGAGCAGCTAGCAAGGCACGCTGCCGATGCTGGGGGTAAACAAGCAGAAGCTGCCGACAGTGTTAATCACAGTTTTACTGCTTCCATGCTCTGGGGTTGGGAGGCAGAGACTGGTGGGAGCGTTCGTCGTAGTTTTTTTTTTTCTTTTTCTATCACACTGAGGATTCTTTCCACACCATTAGTGCTCTCTGCTGAGCTGTTCTATCCAGGTCCACCACTGTACTAATACAGTAAGGCCCTGCGAAGCACCATCTGCCATAAGCACAACTAACTCCAGTAAATGTGGTCACATCAGCACATTAGCACCATGTGGGCTCGTTTGCAGCCCACTGCTGTACTACATGGTTTTATAGGATATGGAAGGGGAAATCGCTCAGAGACTGGGGTATTGTGCCTCTAAGGACCACTGAAGGGCACAAGGTGTAAGAGCAGACGTTCTCTGCCTACCAACATGCATGTTGTTATGTTTTTTATCAGACTGGTGCACTGGTCTGGAAGATCTGTTTGCTTGTCATCTGAAGGGTATCTCTAACGTAACTCATTCTTTATGTATATACATTTATTGGACGATTGTGTGGAAACATTCCAGCCTCTGTAGAGCCAGTTCTTGTCACAGAAGGCTGTAGAGGGGATACATTCCTTCACAAGTGACAGGAGATACAAGGTGAGCATATCACTGAAAGCTGTGCAGAGAAGCTGCATTGAGTTAGTTAAAAATCAAGTACCACTAAATGCACAGAGGAGGAGATATTCAGCTTCTATGACCACTGGACTCTTTATGAGACATTTACAAATGTGCATTAGGTTGCAATTATCACAGCATTCTCAAGAGATATCAACCTTATCAATACCGGGCCATTATCACTCACCACCTGCTCTGGCATGAGCATCTGCTGGATAGTTGCTCCGTCTGGACTAGCTTCCTCTCACAGCAGGCGGCCACTGGTTGCAATGTGTGACATTTTGTTGTGAGCAGATTAAAGAAAACTGTGCTAACTCTTCTGTGTTTTTTAGGATTTTTTTTCAAGGGGAGACACTACAGGTGATTTTTTAACTTATAGAGATCACAGTGAAACTTCCACAGTTATTACTGTTATTAACATTAAGTTCTCTGAAATGTTATGTGTAAATATGCAACCTCATTAAATATGCACTAATTTGATTTGCAGGGCATAAATCTGAACATTGAATGAGGCAAATTTCCAAGTTATTATTATTATTAGTTTTTTTTTTTTTTTTCTAAAGAACGGAATCTCCTTTTATTATTTAATAAATACAATTTTGGAACAAAATGTAATATAAATCAGGATATGAATGATATAAGTGTAGCTGAGGTTGAGATTTATGGCTCATAGCATGAAAAAAAAACTAATTTTGAGAAAACATCACTGGATTTAAATTCTTAAACTGGCTGAAGTGATAGTTCAGATATTTTGAAGTGGGGCTGTACTTGTTCATAGTCAGTGAATGATATACTGTAGATGCTGGTGGGCAGTGTGGAGAAGCAGGCCAGAGAAAGATATGGAAGCGAATATAAGGATCAGGATTAGTACCTCATACAAATCCCACTTCAATAAATTTGAACTACAACTTAAGGGCTTTACATTGCAGAAATCTCACGAGATCACTTAAGATATGCTTCACTTATACAAAATGCCACAACAAAGTGCCCTCCCCCACTAATTGCATGATCACAGCAACAGCTGCCTTATTTACTCAATAAAATTACAAGAGCCATTAGGAAAATGAAAATGATTAACCAAAAAATGACTCATCTGAATCAAGAGGTACATGTAATTTGAAAGGGTCACTCCACAGCTCTGCTTCATTGTGTTGTAGTACCGCCCAAACATTTACAATATGGCTGAGAGTCACCGCACTTATCAACCCCTAGCAGCAGTAAGCAGCCGTTCTCAACAAACAAGCTCTGATAAACACCCTGCATGCTTTGCTCAGCTCCAAACCACAGACAGATGCAATTTGATGCTGAAAAAAGTCAAACATCCAGCAAATTAAAAAGAAAGAACTGATCATTTTGGCCTTTTTTCCTGCAAGAAGTCAATGTTTCCGAATCTCCTTGTGGCAGAAAAATACACATTAAATTACCAGCCAAGTCTGGGAGTGTGTTACCTCTAAAGTAAGTCAATAGTGCAGTCAGTTTTGCTATTCATATAAGACAGATATGACAAAATATGTACAGTAAGCACTAAGAGTTAACGCCTACCCACTGTGTTCCTCACACAGCTTAGTGTTTTTTTATGGTTGCTGTATGTGATGAATCTATACACTGTACAGCAGATATAAAGGTCACACAGGTGCAGGTAATAACTGGATTTCTGTAACCATCCAATAGATGAGACAAAAAACAAACCTCTCCTCCCAGAGCGACAGATTTTTTAACTTTTTACTCATAAAGCAGGTGTTCTGGCATTGACCCCGGGTTCAGCAAAAGACCAGGTTTCAACCTTTTATGAGAGCATTGCTCAACCTTTCAGAGACTGTAGACAAAGGCCAGTGTGTATGAAGCTACTACGATGTACACTTTGTGACCCTTGGCCTGTGCACTCAATGGTTCTCAGTCTGAACAGCTGTACAGATTGAGCTACGGATGGAAAAGCAGTCCATACAATTCCTTTATACATCCTGTCATGTCTTTCCATAAAAGCAAACTTCAGTGATGATTGCTCCATTGAGACCACACTGTAGAGCTGTTAGAATAACCTTTACCGATGCCAACCTTGTATGAAACATGCTCAGTTGACCCTCGTCTTGGCTGGCCTTGCAGAGGACATTTAACTATTGACACGCCTGACTCACCACTTTGAAGTCTTCAGCACTGCACTCCTGGCCCCGGTAATAGCAGGACAGCAGCATGTCCTTGATGTCGTGGCCAGTTCGGTCGTAGAATTCGCGCATGTTGAAGGGGCGGGGCTTATAGTTGTCGAAGTCGGCCCTCTCCTTCAGGATCTGCAGGACATGTTCCTCCACCAGGTGGGGGTCCCGGATCTCGTACCTGGACACAAAGGTTCTGGATTTAATTAAGAAGCAGATGGATGAAGACAGAAAGGTGCACTAATAAACCAGCCTGTGACATTTCTGAATATAAAACCAACATGATATTTTTTTTGTTTAATCTCAAAATTGCATGCAAACGTTACAACTTTTGCTTACTTTCATAAGAACAGCAAACAACAGAGTAGGATTCTAAGATTTTATTATGGATTGCAATAAAAAAAAAAACACTCACAATGAGTTGATTGTGGTGATTTTTTCCTGCAGAGCGAACTGTTAATATCTTGAGTAACTTGAAAAAGCTTTCAAGCTTGCTGATATACAGTCCTAAATTGATTTCCTGATTTATTTTATATTGCAAGTTGGAGCCTGCATCTTTCCAGTCATTCCAAAATCCATAACAAATTTTTTTTAAAAGTTGTGTGGAAAACCTGCAGATTCTAAAGTGTCCAAACGACAGAGAAAAGAGGTGCCCACCTGTAGAAATCCTGAAAAATATATTTCTTAATAAAGTGTATGGTAATGTGATTACAGTTTGTTTTAATCAAATTTTAAGTTTCTATCATATTTTTTTACGATTATCTTGATGATATTATCATTTAGGCCAGGATAATCATGACATTAAATTTTCATATTTGTAGCGAGTGGGCATGTAAAAAGTCTAATTAATTTTCACAGACTGCATTACTTATTTTCTTTAAACATGTGAAGGAATTCCTGCAGACAGCAGAGCAAGACACAGCTCAATTAAATTTTTTAAAAGTGCATTTTAAAGAGTTGGCAGGCAGACAAGAAATTTTGGCCGGACAATTGGGATTAACATGTAAGAAAATTAATAAAAGAGCAGCATATTCGTAAAAAAAACAACATGTTCAGCCTGTAACTGAACAAAAGGTACATATGCATGCCAGCTTTTTCCAGACGTGCAGTTAGCAAGCTCTCACATTATTAACCAGATGTTGTCTGAAAGTGGCAGCCTAGCTGTGGCATGCCAGTCACCATGGGTGTGGGAGAAAATGGCTCATTATATAAAGGATGGGAGCGTTTCCTTTCACACAATCATGTTAATCATTCTGCCAAATAATGAGGATTGACTGTGCTGGCAAAGCGTTTTCACATAGTAAGCATAACAGAGTTCATAATGCTGTGATTCAGATGTCGCACTCTCGGAAAGAGTACACAGGCTATTTAGTGTTTGAATCAAAACACTTCACAAGACATCTGCTTCCATTTTTTCAAGCGGGAATATAATCAGGTGTATAATGCAGGGACGCTACACACTGAATCTTGTTTCAAGTTCATTTGCTCCACAAACACATGAGTAAGTATAATTATTCGAACTTAAGTTGTAATAATTATCTGCGCAATACAAACTTTCTATAGAAATCATGTGCAATAATTCAATTAGTTGTACTGTTGTTACTTACATACATATTACACAAATCTCTATTAACTTCAAAATATGTCTTTATTTCCATATTTCTATTTCATTCTAGTTGTACATATCTCCATTTATTTCAAATTATGTCTACATTTGTATATGTTACTTTCAATAAAGAGTTACTTAGTAAGTAAGTAAGTAGTTACCATTTTGGGGAAGTAACTTGGTAAAGTAACTTTCCCCAACACTGATTATAACCTACAGACGTGTCTAACAGGAGATAATAGTCTTTGTTGATTCTATAGTGTTGTGTTGTTTAGGCTATAAAAAGATGTATTGCTTGTGAACAAAATAGAAGATGAGGAAATAAAAAAATGCAATATTGGTGAAAAAATGGCAATTAGATTATTTCCCCAAATCATTCAGCCCTATTCTATACTTCATAGTTCTATTTTTTTTTTATATTTGTGCATATCTTTATTTACTTTAAGACTTGCATTTGTATTTTTATTGTTGTATAGTTTTTTATTTACATAATTACTTTCTATTCTATTGTTAAACAGCAGCAGCTTCTGATTAATATGCATCTATCAACACACCAAACTCAACTACAATAATATACTTGCAGAAGGAAAACACTGGGGAAGTCATTCATGAATTGCCTCGCCTTGACAACAACCATCAACCTCCAGGACCTGCTCACAGCCATTCAGAGATATAAATTAACCTCAATTAACTAGTGTGGCCCCTGCTTGGAGAGAAGACGGCCCGTTGATGACCCCTGCTGAGTGATGGGCCATCAGTGGTACAAGCATCCAAATTATGGCGTGCTAAGATTAAGCAGTACTGACAGACACTTATGAGAATAATTAGTCAGGACACAGAGTCTATCAGAGTGAATAGCACTGTAAGAGACTGCAATGGTTTTATGAATTAACTGAGCAACTGGGTAGTCATTTCTTTCCGTTTCCTCCAAATGACAGTAATGCAAAGCAGTAAGGTAAGGGGTTTTGAATGTGCGCGTAATGTGAGAGAGCAGCAGCCATCTTATAATAGGGTACGTGTATTAGGTTACTGTAATAATTTTGGACAACTCAATTTACAACATGAGCAAACATGAACAAGGCAAAGCTGGAGAAAGAAGAACTGGAATTGGAAAGCGAGAGAGACAAAGGCATACCCTTCTCCCCTGACAGTAAATCTGTGAGTGACTTTGTGGACGCTGACAGCGGGGTTATTTCTCATGGATATGGGCACTATTTCAAACCATAATTGGTGGTAAATCTTAATGGATTTTTTTTTAAATTCCACAAGGTCAGGCTTTGCCGGTACTCACGAACAAGATTTTGTCCCTTGATGATGAGAATAATGCAACTTGATCCATGAATAAAAAATGAAATATTACATTATTTCTTTTGTGAGCAGCTGCCTTAATATTCAACTGGCAAATGTATTTTTCAACTCAAGTCTCAACCAAATTACAAGAAATGTAATATGTTCCAGTGCAGCTACAGTGTTGTTTACCTGCTCCAAACAGAATGAAATAAAATATTCACCATGTGAGACAGTATGTGCTGTAATTTGAAATGAAGACTGTTTCGCTCTGCTGCGCTCATAGCGCTGAGGAGAGATGGGAATCGGTCATGCTTCATGTTGAATGGAGTTAACTGTGACAGAGAAGATTGGGACTATTGTTTTCACCAAGAGCTGAATTGAATGCCACACAACACTGTCATAAAATTCAGCAATGCAACATCAGAGACCAGGTGTAACATGGCACCAAAGACCAATTGAATGCTTGGAGAATATGGCGGATATTCCACGAGATAATTTCTAAAACAATTTATCCTGCAATTCATACATTACAAAGATTCAGTCACTATCACACCTGATAACCTCTTCAGATTCATGCAAATGCAGGTGTCAGCAGTCGAATTTCTGTCTTTCAGAGGCTGCAGCAGGCTCAGTTTAAAGCTGGAGATGTTGGTATCATATGAAACTAGAAAACCTGATAAGTCCATATTGTCGTGTCGGGACGGGGCTAATTAGTGCTCTAATGATTTCATTGCAGTAAAAATTGGCATAGCCATTTTCAATAAGGTCCCTTGACCCTGACATCAAGATATCTGAATAAAAATGAGTTCAATGTGTACCCACGAGGTTCCCCGTTACAGACATGCACTCTTTATGCTAATCCTATGCAGCTCTTCCCATGCAGAGCAAATGTGTTATTCTATATTGGTATATTTGAATATTTCCGCATACGGGGGTCCCTAAACAGTGTTTGAATTGCATAAATTGGGTATGACTGGAAAGCTAGGATGCTTGTGCATTCAGTGAGCCCCACTTTATTCCTGTGGGATCATGTAGCCATTTCATTGTAATGAGGCCATTTTTAAAACCTGACCTCACTGCATAAAATGACCTGTTGGGATCTCTGGGATAATAAAACTCATAAAACTTTACAACCACAGATTAAAGACCAGTCAAAGGATGCATGTCTCTCCTTAGTATGTATCAAAAAGGAAGTTTCTGATCAATTTCCAGAATAGAAGTGATCGCCATCCAATCACTAAAATATTTTTTTTCGTGGAAGAGGTTAAACGGTAACATCAGTAAATAAAATATCAGGATTACTGTGTTTGACATGTCCACTTTCTCCACAAATTAAAAGCAAACTCCACTTCAGTGTCAGGTGTGCATTTTACACTTTCATTAAAGAGACAGCTGCACTCAGAGATTAAACAGATAAACCCAATCACTCATTAGTTGCTGCTCTTCATACATCTAGCTGTTGTTAAGGTTACATAGTAAGGTTAATGATTGAGCGCTGTAAATGTGTGATAAGTTAATTACCAAGAGAGATGTGTGGGTTTTAAGCAGCCAGTGGCAGCCTATTATATATTATAGTTCATTAACACATATAAACAGATCTTTAACCTTAATCACAAATTACCTATATCTTCCAGAAATACACAGTGTGTTAAGTCTTTCAGCTTTGGAAAAACTTTTTCATCAATTCAAATTTAAATGTTTTTTTGCTCATTATATTACACAAGTGGAGAAAAACACAAATGCTTAAACATTATCACTTCCCAAGTAAAAAATAAAGCACACTACAAGTTAGATAGAAACAGCATGTTCATGTTATCAAGTTAAGCAGAAAAAATAATTACAACTTTATGGTAAAAGTTACCCTACAGATTGTCAACTTTGTTGTCATTGTTATTGAAGGTTATATACAGTACAAGGCACTAAACCTTCACCATGTTTAACTTCAATCAGATAGATAGAAAATAGAGATACAACAGTGGTTGCACTTAAATTGAAATCACCCAGATACAACAAAAACGCTTTAGTAATTGCAGTGGGTCAAACACAGTGGATTCACTCGATGATACTGTGGTAGGAACGGTAGTGTTCGGATAAAGTTCCAGGTCCTGGAATCAAATCACACAGGCCAGTTAATGACTGAAATTTGTATCTTGGATAAAAAGTACAGCTCATAACGAGTTCAGTGCTCTGCCCCAGACTGGGACTACATCACAACATTGTCATGCTTTGTTCTAATAAGAAGATACAGCCTGTTGTGGTATATTCTGAACTTAATTGAATTGTATCCTGAGCCTGTGTCTTATAAGCAACACAAAGCTGCCAGGAGAGCACTTAAGACGCTGTGCTCAGATCCCCGAGTCAGGAGGCTTTACTTGAAGCGCATACAATCACAATAATATGGGTAGATTTTTAATATTGCCCTGCCACTGCTCCCTAAAGCAATCACAGCAAACTCTGTGCGTAGGGGCGGGGGTGACTAAATTGGATTATGGGCCACAAGCACTTTAATTTTCTTGCCGGGACTAAAACGAATGAAGAAGCATCTGCATCACTTTGCCACCTCACTCTGAGGGGCGAGTAAATACCAGCAACGACTGACTCTCAAAGTGAACTTTGACAGTGAGTCTGTGGTCACAAAACGGCTCTCACAAAGGACTTCACATCCTCAGCAAGAAAATTTTTTATTAAAAAGTATTTCCTCCACAGCAGTTTCCACTCTCATTATATTACTTTGGTGTTAATGTACCACAGGCTGTGTGACACAACAATGAACACATCTTGATATAATCTCAGGTAATTATCCAATTAGCACTAATTGAACTCAAACACTACAGAGGATCGGATTGTTTGTGCAGTGTCCTTGAAAATGAATAACCGCAATGATTCCTGGTAGCAGAGTTTTGATAATCACATCTTAATGACAGTGCACCTGTGACACAGCCATTATGCCACTTTGGACGTGATCATAGAAATGCAAACCAGGGCCACGGAGAAGTGAAGCGTACCCAAACAAATCTCTTTTTCAGCGATAAGCAATCAAACAAAATAAACCGATGAAGCAAAATATAGTGATCACATGCAACGCCTTGCAATGACGGATCACTTTTGATCTTGACCTAACACTAAATTGCAAGCTTATGTCCCCCCAATGCTAATCTTCCCTCTGATAAACAATCACAATATAAATGCAAATGAACCCACATTTGAAACATCAGCTTTAGAAGCAACTCTTTGGTTTTATATTTTCAGTATGATGCTTTGGCCTCCCCATGTCCTCTCCCAAGCAACATCAGTAAAATCCTGATTAGGGCTTGGGATCTTGCTGAGACAGATAACACGGTCAAAGTTATCGAGCGTTGCGTTTTGTGGCACCGCTCATGTGAATTTTAGAGCATGTTTGCAGGCTCAGGAAACATGTTGAACTGTGTAAGCAGAAGACTCGCTTCTCTGACTTTCATGAGCTGATCCAACACTTTTTGGCAGCATGCACCACATAACCAAACACCTTTTCCAAAATGACCTTTCTTTTGTTAATTATCTTATAATTGCCCTTGCGACATAATAAAAATAAAATTGAGCAATTTACTCGTAATGTTCTGCACTGTGGAGTGTGACTCCACTTGCAGGAACACAAAGAGATTTTTTTTGGGAAGGGGTACGGAGCCAGCTGGAGTGGAGTAAGTTAAGGTGAAGTTCCTAGCAGCTCGGTTGTAAACTTTGTGTGTAAGACGATCTGGCATCACAGCAAGGGTGGATATTGCCTGCTGCTTCCTCCTCAGACAGAGATGGACACAGACTCAGAACACTGTGGGTTTTGTTAGAAAATGTCAGGAAGAAAAACAGTGAGTCACCTGATATCAAAAACAAACCACTGACATGTTTTCCATCCAATCGATGCTTAATCTAAAAGCAGCTTCCACAGGAAACCCTAGGAACTCTTTATTGACAAAGAAAATTCATGTTGTTCCCAATTCATTTGTTTTCTTCCCTCCAAAGTCCTTATTACACAGTACCTTTCCTACCTCAGTGAGACCTGCTGCTACCAAAGCATGCCTTGTCCTCTTTTAAAAAGAACTCCCACAAAGTATCACTCTCTAGATGTGCTAAAAAAATAAGGGGACATCTTCCTCCAAGGCCAAAAGGAACAGTACAGGGCAAGAAACAGTGAGAGAGATGTGAGTGTTAATCAGCGGGACAACTCTGTAGCTTAACAAACAGCACTAATTACACAAGGATAAAGACTTGTTCATCACGCAGCTTATGAGACACAAGTTAATTGCTTCTGCTTACAGTCCCCCCTCTCCATCTAAAGTCAGCTCGTTGCAAAGTCACTTGGAGCAAGTGCCACTGCTTTAATTTGCCTCTTACTGTGTTTTTGCCCTCGTTTCTTCAGGTGCATCCCACTTCTTTATGGGAAATCTGGCTGAACCTGCACTAATGGATAAAAAGAGGTGGAAGCCTGTGTTAATGGTTTCCCATTACAGCTGACAGTATAAACACGGAGAAACAAATCCACGTAGGGTGTAGGCGCGCTGGTGGACATCTAAACAAAGCAGCCCCGAGCTCTGGAATCTAATGTTTTCCTGTAATATGGATGCATATGTAGAGGTCACAGAGCAGCGATATCCAGTATGAAAAGGGAATTGGATTTATGTCATTCTATCATGTACTGCGGAGGTACTCTCCAACTGCGCCTTTGGCTGCAGAGCTGTGTGGATCAATATGCTAAAAATACACTGACTAATGTGTTCAAGACGGTATTTAGACGTGTTAGTATGTTGCAGATCTTTTAGTTTTGCAGTCCATGCTGCTACAGCTGTGAAGTCAAGGACGGTTATCTGTATTGTACTGGTAAACGTGGTTAGAATAAGCTGGGTGGCACAGACAAGAAAAAGTGAAGAATTTTTAAAGTCAAAAGTTTCTGCAGTCAACGGTGAGCTTGTCACGGCTGCTGAAAGACTAAATGATCAAAGCAGAGCAGAAAGCAACAAGTGTAAAGGGAGGGGAAGGCAGTTGTGAATCACACACACTCGTCTCTCCACACTTTGTCAGCAGGGGATTTAGAAATCTACTTGTCTACTTTTCCAATATTGAGATATTCCTCTCACATGAACTGTAAAGTGATGAGGCAAGGACTCGCACCAGAGGCATTTTATATGAACCACTTAGAAACAGCTCATCCATTTTCTGTCACCTGGGGGATTCAAATCAAGATAATCTGCATTAAAGATATGTTTTTTTAATCAAATACTGAATATTAACAGATTGATGTCAGAGGTATATTTCATGCCGTCGCATACTGTTTCATAAATATTGCAGCTTATGTGCAGTGTGGATTTCCGCTGACGTGATAATGTCACTAAACTATTAAATAAAGACTGAGCCTTTTCCTTTTTTTTTTTTTTTTAGAAAACACCTTTCATCCATAGCTCTTTTTTTATCTATTACCTCATGCTAAGGTCAGTCCAAGTTCAAATTCACTGAGAGGCTTAAAAGGTTTTGCTTGCTTTGTCTATGTTGTTTGAACATCCCCTGGTGGCCTAACAGCGACAACCAGCGAGACAGGTGTTAAAACACTGCTTTGCACTTCCATGTGACATGTAGGATTTCACCTGAGACATTACAGACAGCCCTGTAAAACTACTGCTGCTGAAACCCAGATTATATGTCTAATAAGTTTAAATTTCACTGCTCCTTTTTTAGATTTAAACTGCTGGGCCTAACAGATGAATCATTAGCACTATTTCCCTTTACAGAATATCTTGCGAGGGAGTTGCTGTATTTAATCAGAGGGTTCAGGGGTTTTGTGATTTAATGATTCTCTGTTCATTTCATAGGAATAAAAATTTTAAAAGGACTGCAGCAGAACTTCAAAATGTACAGTTTCAGCCAAATGTCTCAATCTTGGGACTGTTATCTCACGTCGCGCAGTGGACACAATCAAATCCTGAATCACCAACTCCTAAATCCTCACAGAAGGGTTTCCCTGAGGCAAAACCTTATCATCCAAGCAGCCTGTTTGGGAGTCAGTGCGCTGAATACTGGCTTGTTTTAACCTATAGAACTAACTGACAGTTATAGATGAGGTGAAATCAAATCTCGGGGGAGGTCTGCTTGCCTCTGACATCATGTATACAACCAACAGGTATTGTAGGCTACAGGCAGCTCCTAAAGTAAAGGTGCAGACTATGGGAATCACACACACGGAGAGACACACACACACCTGCCGTTGAGCAAGGCAAGGAGCTCCCCAGCGTGGTACAGGTCGTTGCGCGTCACCCGGCTGAAGCGGAAGGAGTTCAGGTTGCAGAAGGTGACGGAGGGGAACACCATCCACGGAGCCGCCACCTCGTCCAGCTTAGTGACATGGGGGTACTGGAAGTAGAACTGTACCCGGTCCACACACACCATCACCAGCACACCCACAGAGCTCAGGAAAAACAAAATCCACAGGCTGCGCTTGATACACATCCGCTCATAAGTGAACATGTGCGAGATGCCATGCAGCGTGGACCTGCTGGCGAAAACTTCAATGGGAGCCGGCTGCTTGTAGTCCATGTCCTCCGAGTCCGCTTTGAGATCCATTATGTCCCCTGGATGAGTTTAGATGAATGAAGGGTGTGGGATTGGAGGAAACTGGCTTTATAGATAAGCAGATGCTTTATTAATGGGAAGGAGGTTAGTGTCTGCAAGTTCACGCCCTTCTACGCCTGTATTTCTCATGCAGTCTGTGTGAGATGTTGCGTCACTGACAGCCGGTAAAATATCCCGACATTTAGAGCATCTTTTTAACCCAAGATATCCTCAAAATACCGCCGTCCTCACATGAAAACACTCGGAGAAAGTGTAGATGTGGAAAGCATGTGTAGTACCTCGGCTGGGGTCACAGTTCCATAATAAATAGCCCGGTGAGGAGCGCGCATGGATAGATGCCAACGCTGTCCTCTCCTCGCACACTTCTGCAATATTACCGAGTTGATATTTGGCTTCCACGCACAAAACAAAAAAGCAAAAGCACCGGGCAGGTCTGCGAAAAAAAGGCAGCAGATCACGAATGAGGAGGAAGAAAACAAATCACCTCGGCGAGGAAAACAGGGAAATCTGAAGAAGAAAAATCAAAGCGGCGGTAGATTTTCTGCTCCTCTGTGTGTGTGCGTGTGTACACACATTGGCTACATGGCTTTCCAAGCTCTTCCTATGCAATCCAAAACACGTGCAGAATAACAAATAGTCGCTGATGTGTCGCCCGTTAGCGTTTAAAGAAGCGGTCGTCGGGGTGTCCTGGGTTTCTTCACAGCCAGCATAAACAGCTGCATCACAGAGGAGCTGGCTCTGTCGGAAAGCTGCCTCGGTGCGCCTCTGCTCGCCTGCTTGCATCCATTCCCTCCTCCGAGCTGCCTCCACAACAATGCAGGGATAATTACTCCGGTTTCATATGGATTCCTGCTGCTTTATCCGTGAATATGAGTATTCTGGAGAGAGAAAAAAATGTGTATCAGGGTGAAAAAAGGCACCCGAAATACTCACTAGCCTCGTGAATTCAGGGGAAACAACCTCAGAGGTGGTCGCGGTTTGCCGGGATCAATTAAATTCGCCCCAAACAGGAGAGAGCAAGGATAGGACGGCATGTGTTTTACACCGGGTGACGAAGTCTAACATCGGTGTCACTTCAGCCAGAAGCGACCTAATGTTAGTGCACTGAGCCCACAGTAACAGCGATGACCGGAAGAGTATGACTCAAAAATGTGTCATTACCCTTACCGACATTTCTTCATTAGTTTTTCTCTGGTAGTTCTCCCTGAGCCAATGATAGCTTATTAAAGACTATCTAGCATCAAGTTTTACTTTCTGCAGATAAAAGTTATTTATTTTATAGAGCAAAATAATGACAAAATGTGTCCTTATTTACAGGAGATGTATTAAACTGGCATTTAATGAGGTGAACCGACTTCCAACTGTCAAGATGTAACATAAATTATCATTAATGCAAAGGGGTACTGTAGCCAGAATATGAATCTAGTCATTTTGTCCATGTCTCAAGTAAGTCCCAAGTCATTTGGTGTAAGTCCAACTTAACCGTTGGCGCTCACTCATGTATTGTCTTTTGTCTTCTGCTAAATTAAACGGTAACAATTGTAAGTAACAAGGAAATCCCAAGTCATTAAGCCCAAGTCACAAGCAATCTTGTCTTTGGCAAGTCTAGACGAGTCAAGTGCTTAGTTAAGGCAAGTCCAGAGTCATAACATTAAACATTTACTGCCATTTAATGCAGCTTTAAATTATGCAAACATTTTAAAATGCAATCAATACTGAAATGTATATTAACTATAGGTAAAAGTATCTGTGGTTTGCAGTTATGTTTGAATGCCAACGTTGTATTCTATCGTTAGGGTTGCTCATGTCAAGCGTTATCAGGCTAGCTACGAGTTTATGAGACAACAGATCGTCTCTGGCCAACATTAGAGAACATCAGGTTGCAAGACACTTGCTGATCCGAATTAATCTTGAAATGACAAGTCATCTCTTAAGTCAAGTCAAGACATGGGGTAAATGTATTATCTGTTCAATCAAGTTGCAATTAATAAAATCAGTGTCTAAGTTACAATACAAGTCCCAATCTCTGACTCTGACAGCTTATGTAGTCGGCATTTAAGGGCAATTTGGAAAAGCTATACCGTAGTGCCTGCACACACATGTTGCATACTCACGTCACGCATACGTGTTTAAACATGAGTGCACACATCACACAGTTGTACACACAAGCCCACACAAATCCCTGAACAAATCTATTTTCTCTCCTGACCAATTCTCTGTAGTTGACTGAATGGAACATCCAAATATGTCAGAGTGAGTGAGTGAGCCAAACACAGGCAATAAGGCAGATGTGTCGCAAGACTGCCAGTGCCAAATCTGTCATAGAAACCGTATTGCCAAGAGGCGAGGGGAGCTCACCCATGAAATTGTTCATAATGCGTCCATAATTGCCATTTGCCATAGTATTGACTGTGACAATGTGGCAGTCATCTATAAAGCCGGCATCTTATATTGATCAGCAGTGCTGGGAAGATGAGCCATGCTCTGTTCCAGTGAAGTGATGTGGATTCTGGGTAGACATTGTGCGCCACACATGGGTTTGAAATTACAGAAGATATCAAATTAATGAGGTACAGTTTGATAGCAGGTGCTGAGATGTTCGCTGACCCAAATTTAGCTTTTATCATTATGTTTGTTCGTGCCACAATGATACTGGAGCAGCTTACTGAGAGGATACTTCTTTCCATTTACATTATTCTGAGGAATATGATAGTGTAATGCTCCTCAGAGGTACCTGGATGAATAGGCCTCTGTGACAAAGTAGTTTTTCAGTGCAGCTTTCTTTGCAGGCAGCTCTTTGGTTCAGCTCTGCCTAGACTTTCCTGCTGTCCAGGCCTGCTTATGAATATATTTCCATCCATTGGCACCATGAAAGTGGGTCTTTATTTTACAAAAGACATTTTGAAAGCTCTGAAGTTGAAAAGACAGATTTATTGGCAGCAGGCTACTTCTTCTGTTCCCTGAAAGGAGAATTACTTAATAATACTAGAGATTATAAGTAAAAGCTGCCCAATCCATAGCAGTTATCTCTGTGCTTTAGTTAAAGCATCTGTGCAGTTTATGTTTTATCTCAGTTATCTGGTATTTTGCATTAAGTATGACATTTATTTTATCACCAAAATGCATTATTTACATGTTTATAGTCACAATGCATGATCAGAATGTGTAGCTGTGCCATAGATAAAATAGTTAAACTAAATATGTTTAAATGTTTAGAATCACTAGTTATTAAGGCAGTTAGAAATGCAAGCCTTCTATTTTTTGATTATTGTTTGTGGAGGGGGAAAAAAACAAGAAAAAATACTGCTTGGGCTTTCAAGTGCAAGAGATGAGTGTTCAGAGGGAAGAGGGATGTTATCTCTAAACAGAGAAGCGCTAAGAGGTACTGTGAACAAAGGGAAACAAAATGCAATAATTACAGCATGCACTTTGTGCACACTTCCACATGGACATATGAAAAGCATAGCTATAAGAAGTTCACCATCTCTGTGCTCACATAAAACACTCTTTCTGTTGTGGTTATTCGCTTTTTCCTTCCAGTTTCAGCACTTCATGAACACTGATTACCCAATCATAGCCTTGCAACTGTTCACTACTGTAGTTTTTTTTATCTTTCCAAAATAAAAAAAAATAAAAAAATCTAATGTAAGAAACTGATTGTGTGTTTTGTTTATCTGCTCTAATATGAGTGGGCAATATTAGCCCATCTGGCTCACTAGCTTTCCAATGCATTCCTTTTTCCTTGAAATCAACTTAATACATTATTTTGTGGGATTACAAGTTAGGTTTCAAAAAGGGTGTGCGAGTCAAGATGTTGCAGTTAACGGTAACTATAGCATGGATATACTATGGAACCGGATATGGCCGCACCACTCAGTCTCACCGATAATTTGTTCCAGAAGGCACATGTGGTGTTGCGAAATATCCCCCCGCGGCTGTGGTTCATATGTAAGACTTTGTCCTCTGCACATGTAATTCTGTTTTTGCATTCTTCAAGTAGGTTGGAACATGTGGTCAAACAGTTATCCCATTGTTAACTCAAATCCTCTCTCTCTCTCTTAAGTTTAAGATTTTAAGTGACTTTGTTTATTTTACAGTGGAGTTAGACAATTTGCCATCCTTTCATGGTAAACCTGCAATAATTAATTTACTTTGGTGACAAGTTTTGATGAAACATTAAATTGTACTTATTGTTTTATTTAGTTAAAAAAAAAAACATGTATTATTTCTTATGTTGTGGTTTGTGCAGTGATGTTTCCTGTTGAGATTTTTGGGAATTCTGTTCAGTAGAACTAACGATCTTTAGTACATGAGATTTGATTTAATAATTAAATATTTCATTAATATCAAAGATATTAATTTGCTTTTAACTTCAGCAGTATTTAAACTGTCCACCACAGTGTAACGTAAAATCCTGTTCCTGGTGGTGGTGCCCTTTATGAGTAAATTAAATTAAAATCAATCAATCTTAACTCAATTAATGAATGATAAATTAATTGATTAATTTCAGCATTGTCCCCCACACATAAAGCATTATCCCACTCCTGCCATTATAAAACATTGCACAAGGCTACTTAAACTTCAAACAAGGTCAATTATTTCTCTTATTATGACTTTTTGATCTATGAAGGTTTAATATTTGTAGAACATTCCTCAAGCTGAGAAACGCAAGTGTGAAGTCATCACAGTGTCGAGGTTAAAGGCCAAGCAGGAACTTGTGGGCTGACACAGTGCTGCGGGGGTAGATCTGGCTATGTGAGACAACTACAGCAGTCCTGCTCTTCATTGGATCAGGGTAGGTTTTTACCTCAGCATCATGCAGGGGTCAGTTGGCAAAGGTGAGACTGACTGACCACCAATCACCGTAGCAGGGGCAGCAACGTAGAGCTAACCAGCCATGAGAAGCTACTGTCAGGAGACAAATGGCAGTCTGGTAGATTACTGAAAGTCAATAGGAGCACATTGTGTGGGTACCGGTGTTGTAGATGTGCTAGCAGCTCTGTTACTATCCGATGCGCTTCTTTGTCTGTGTGGTGTCAGCACACATTCAAAAATAATGCACTGTAAATTGTAGGAAGCCCTGGTAATTGTGAGTTAAGACCTTTGGGGGCTGTATTAATTATCGCGGGGACATCTGCAGCGAAGCAGGAAATTAGGTGAAATAGTAGATGGAGAAATGATACAATCTGTTTAGGGTGGGATGGCGCTTTTGTGGATGGATCAAATAGACAGACAACTAAAAGTTGTTTTATAAGTGAACTTTTAAATTTAAAAACATTTCTTAGGACGTTGCTGTGCATGTTTTCCTAAGATAACATAGCGACCGAGAGAAAAAAATTGTGCTTGAATTTAGCTTAATTCGTTAGCTAATAAAGACGAGAAAATAATAATTTTCACGATGAAAACATGCTGAAATTAAAACATCAACTGTTTCAAATTGACCACAAATAAAGGTTGTAAATCTGCCACTGGTATCACTGAAAGCATATGTAAAATATAAAATAAAATGATATTTATAACGATACATATAGGGTAATAGTAGTGGTAGAGCACTTGTATGGAAAACTGGTTCATGTTAGCACAAGGGCAACAAGAGGTTTGTCTTCATAACACTTTGTGAGGTCCAGTCTCCTTTAATATTTCATTTGGATTACACTAGTGGTGAGAGTAGCTTTACACACATGGGAAGATTATCCAATCTCTCCTCTCCTCCCCTCCTCAAGCCTCTCTCTTGTGTCCTGCTTTCCTTTCAGCTCACTCCATGCAGATTGGCTTTTACTTTGGCCAAGGCTACATAGCGTGCCAACCAACTCAGTGGGAGCTGGCAGGGAATATGAATACACTCAGGGGTCCCATTGACAAGTCTCTTTAGTTATCATTGGGCGAGCAGGACACAGAGGGAGCAAGAGGCTCTTGACCCAGATGATTTGAGTCCGTTTCCAGCCCACACCTAGAATCCGCTTCCAAGCAACTGTTGTCTTGGTGCTGGTCCAGAGGATGACATCATCAGAAGGTGACAGACAAGGTCTTCATAGACAGATGGTCGTTAGATCTAATAATGAGTATCTGCAGGTTCCAGCCCAGACAAATGCATACTACCGTAGTGGGCAATGATCATTATCAGTCAAGGACGCCTTTATCGACATCAGGGGAATCCATCAGCAGGAAGCCTCGATACCCCCAATTGAACCACATTTCACCAAGACGCCTTCTCCTTCAAGTGATGTTATACTTAGGCATGTGCAACTTTGAAAGCGAAATGTTTCTTCACTTCTCTGGCCCTCTAAACTGTTAAGTTCCTCGGGAAATCCAAGAGCAAATCAACTGATTGCCTGCAAAGTTCCTTTGCACACAAAATTATAGAGGAATAGTTGCTTAAGTAGAACATGGTCACTGATTGTGAAGTGTGACAAGTTCTGCATCACAGACAAATTATACATAATGTAGACTGTTGTACTGATGTGCATACAGTTCAATTCATACTACAATCGAGGGTATGTGGTGGTCTGGCGTATTTCAAAAGCACATTTCCTGATCCACACTGCAGTTGGTGGCGGTAATTCACCGTAACTGTTCGCCAACTGCCAAAAGAATATGAAATTAAAATGCACATAACTCGCTGTGTATCTCATTACAGAGTTGCCTCGACTCTTTTAGAAAAATTATTTCTATTTTAAAGAAGTAGAAATCACAAAATTATAAGTAGTGTCAAACAGAAAAAAATACAACAAAAATGAAACAAATGTAACATAAAATAAATAACGTTGTCATCACTAGCACTTTGCATTGTGGGATATTTATGCCAGCCGTACTGACCAGTGTTTGCATACTGTAGTATTTAACCAGAAATAGTATGCATTTCGCTTACTATTGGTTTCATACTAATCCATACTAAAGAATATACTGTTTTAGCATACTAAACGGCATGTTAGTACTGAGTTTCAGACACAGCCACTGTTTTAAGGGCTGCACATGGACAGTCTGTGTGCACCCTCACGTACACGTGGATGTAAAAGGTATAAAGCCTGTTTAAAGGAGAATTTTGGAGCAATTGCTAAAAGGCCTTGCCATTCTAGCTCAAGCCGCTTTGATATGAGTGTCTAGTTAGCACAGGTGAAGGTCATAGTGGAATGCAATTTGTGGGACAGAAAGTAGTGTCATCTCACGCCTTTTATTTCTACCCCTCTTAGAGTGGTTGATTGTGTCTGAACATGGGTTATTCATCTGTGTCTCCAGTTCAATACAGCATCAGGTCTCTCCGCTGCAAGATTGATTCTCCGCCGCTGGAAGAAAAGTTTTAGAATCATCATCTACAAACTTTGTGCACTTACAGCCGCGGGCTCAATCCATGATGAGGGCCATGAGACATTTGGAGTGCTGGTAATGCAAGACCTTTACACTTATTTTACACTCACTGTGTTGACATTTTAACAAATCGAGGTACCAAGCAAAACCAGCGTAATGTGCAGTTGATACGTTGTTGTGAGTATTTTGGCTTGCAGGCAGATTCCCTTTCACTACTGACTTCTCGAACAACACGGCTACTCTGGTGGAAAATCTTGGACGACAGCGGAATTTCCTCATTCAGCCTTGTGCGAATTTAATCAAAAGTATCAAAATACGGATTCAATTGACACAGTACAGACAATCAATTTAGTAGAAACAGCCCTGTCTATCTTCTGCTCAGCTTCTTTTCATACTTGTAATGTTGGGGTGTGAAGTCTTGTGATTGGCTCGCTCGCCCTTAACTTCCTAGATTTGTTCTCATCTGGTGCTTTTGGGATTTTAGATTCCACAATCTATTCTGAAAGAATAACCTTTCCTGTCCATGGAACATTTTGTCTGCCTCAGCTGCTTTTACTGAGAATTATTTAGAAGAACTCTGTTTAGTGACTAGAGCACTTTCAAAAACCTAGATTATTCTCTAATAAAATCAGATTTTCTAATACAATTCATGTATGTTTCGTACTTCGGAAGTTAAACTAATGATTACATGACTTCTTTATATTTTTCATGAGAAAAACATGCTGTTCATAATCACTGCTAATTGCGTATGTGGTGAAGACTTGTGAGCTCATTACTGCTTCACAGTTTTGAGTGATTGGCTATTGTCCACAGCTGAAGCCCCATTATGGGACGGCATGGGAACTCTACCTCAGTCCCTTGCACACACACTTTTTCTCTCGTGAGGAGTGCAAAGGAACATTTAAATTAGCCTTAAGGAGGAATTAATCCTAATGACTTCTTTTCATTAACAACTAATTAAATATTCACATGCCGGATCCAATCTAACCCCCCACACCCCCTCTTTGTCTCTGTCTCTTATTTCATTGGTGGTCTGCTGCACACTATTCTGCTGCAGTCGAGAGGAAGGCAAAAGTAAATTGTATTGTGCCACTGCATGTAGAAGATATGAGCTTAGCAAAATGGGCACCTAGTCTATAATATGACATGAAAAGAATTTGTTTTCATTGAAGCGATAATTGAAAATTAAATTGCTGGCTTTTATTCATAGCTGACCACTAAGAGTGCTTACAGGGACACTTGTTGTGAATTGATATTGGACAAACATGATTTTCAAGTCCAGTATTAAAATTGCATGTGTGAAATGCCAAAGAATATTTTCTAATAACATTAACAGCATTAAAAAAAAATTGTGCTCCGAGGCATTTCTGAGAGAGAGGCAGGGAATAATCTCAATGAAGACATTTTGGGATTCCTTTTTATGATTTACCAAGCAGCTGGCTGACCACATGTGCCTCAATCAATAGCTTTAACTCATATTGTTAGCTCTGTAGGACAGAATGAAATACAGGGGCAAGAGCTGAGTAAAGCCCTCCACTGTGCGTAAGAATGGATCAAAAAAGGGTTTTTAGCGAAACCAGACGAAATATCTGAGAGTAAAGAGAGCAGGGGGAGAAAACCTTTTGCATCCTGCACCAAGATTATGCAGTTGATCGTAAGCTACGGCGTAGGTTTGCAGCATTGACCTACTCACAATACATGCAACACTGTCCTGTCTTCTAAAGACGAGGATATGATTACAAAACATTTCTAATCATAAAGGGGCTGATTATGATTAGAAGTACTCACATAATATGCAAAAATGAGAACAACATTGTGGCCACCTATACACTGGCCATTCCAGCCTCATTTCCTTTGATGATTAAAAATTATTAGAGGTCCGAGGTAATTGTCTCCTTTCTAACTCCTGCTCAGTATCGACAGTAGTGATGCATGAAAGTAATATTGCACAGCTCAGTGAAGCTCTGAGATTGCACTCTCTGTCTCTCTGTACTTCCAACTGTCAGTGGTAAAAACTGATTGACAGAATACACAATAGATTTGGAAATCGGGGGTTTAAATGTCAGAACTGTGCTGTTAAACCAACATCATCTTCAGACATCAAATATCCTGGTTCCACTGCATTAAGCCTCACTATAACATATCTTACTCATATTTTACCTTTGATGGATCATTATATTGTGAAGAAAGACACATTAATGGTATGAAATTTAACAATTTGTGCAGTGACACATTAGTCTTCAAATTAACAAGTTAGTGTTATCACAGCACACTTATTCACCCTGACTGACGCTTTCTCTGTTAAACTGTGCTAATTGACATAGTTATTTTTCTCCCCCGTCCCTCGGGGAATAATTATGTTGACAGCTACTGACAGGTATAAATGTGCAGTGCAATAAAAACATGTTTTACAAAACAGCTGCACAAGCTCCCCTCACTGCTGTATGTGGCTGTTTTAATTAGATGTCTGCGACAGTGGTATCACCATCCATGCTGCTTTATCACTTTTTTTTTCAATATTTCATACACTGTTCATAGTAAAGCTTTTTTCATCTATTTGTTTCTCTTTGGGTTTGGTGATTTATTCCTGTTTTTTCAATTGGGGATTTTTAATGAGCACTTTAAGTATCTTATCCAAAAGGCCGTCTAATCGCCCGACACACGGCGTTGCAAGGATGAAGCAACATGGTATGTCAGTTTTTAATCACCTTCCACTTCTCTCAGTGAGGGACGCTTGGAGCAGCAGCCTCCTTTTCCACTCCAGTAGACCCTATCACTGCTGCAACCGAGGGCCAGGACCCAGCAGCACGGCGGCAGCTGAGACCAGGGCAGAGGGGGGGACAGGGGAGAGGGAACAGCCGAGCTGCTAGAGGTGAAAGCAGCAGCAGCAGCAGCCGCAGGAGGACGGAGATGGATGAACAGTCCTCCACAGGATCAATCAGGCACTCGTAGCCACGGCAGATCATCTAATGTGCTGCTGCACCAACCCATCCCTTCCCCCAATACACCACGTCACCCCCACGGCCTATATGTCCCCTTTTTTTGCCAGATATATAGAAAAAGGAAGGAAACATGAGAGGGAAAGTGAGCTGGTGAGGAAGCAAAAATGAGAGAGGGAGGTTGGGGGGCAGTGAGAGGATGTATTGATTGTTTTCACTGGGGTATAATTGCAATTAAAGGTTGCAAACAGCCCAGTGGATCAGTTTCGCTGCTGTCACCCAGCAGGACACATCACAACATCGATGCATCCCTACACATCTCTTCAGCCAGCAGGGAAAAGTGCTAATACACTGTCAGTCCCTGTGGACTCTGTGTAGATTAGTGCCATGGTGTGCAGTAATTTAGAGCTCAAACTTCTCACACATTACACATAAACAAATATTTCACTCACAAGCGATGCCACAGCCGCACACAGCGGAAAGGAGAAACTAGCTGATGTGATTTTAGATCAGATCAATGAGATTCTTGTGCTTATTATCATCCCAATATTCTTATTACCAGTGGTGGAAAGTAACTAAGTACATTTACTCAAGTACTGTACTCGGGCACAATCTTGGGATTGAGATTGAGAAGTGTTTTTTTTCCCATTTTATGTAAACTTCTACTCCACTACATTTAGGGGCAACTATTGTACTTTTTACTCCACTACATCTAGCTGACATGATACATGATATCATATGATATATGATACATTTAAAGTGATTAGAATTAAAATGTAATTATGTATATTAAAATGATTAAAATTAAATAAAAAGATCTACAAAATAAATGCTACTTACATAAATGTATCAATACAAATAATCTAATAATATATTTGGAATAAATATAACAATCTGTACAAGTATCTAAAAACAGTACCTGGTATTTCCATTTGCTGCTATTTGATGATTCTACTCTATGTTTTAGAGGGAATTATTGCACTTGTATTATTATTGGCGAGATAAAACTTAATTGATCCTTTGGGAAAACAAACTACACGGCAGACAAAAAGAGAATAATGAACACATTAAAGTACTGAAGAGGTGCAGCATGTGCTTCTGGAGGAAGGTAGTTGACTGTTGAGTCTCATTGCATATTTCACTGCTTACACTTCTGTAGTTTTAGTGAAGTAAAACTTATACTGCAGGACATTTACTTTTCTTTTCTTAATCATTCTCTGATGTCAAAATGGTTGAAAGCTGTCCTCATCATCACCTCATATTTATCGTCTGGAGACCTTTTGTCTGTGCCTTGTTGTTTGGCGACAGTACAAGTTCCCATCAAGGACAAGAGCGAAGGACATAAAGAGCCTTCTGTGAAGATGGTAAGTTTCAGGATGAGAGTCATTTCCTAACAAAATATAGAACTCTTGTGCATTCATAGCCCATGAAGAAAGGAAGAATGGATCGCTTTGTTAGTGTCTGAAATAGCAATGTAGAGACGTTATGAGAACCGTCTGGCTGCACTGAAATGTTGTTGAACTAATTCACTGTTTTAAAAAGTCTCTGGGTTTGTAGCTTCAAGATATATTTATTAAGTCCCTAGTCAGATGTGAGTGTTTACAGCTTGTTCTGCTGCCCCCAAATGGCCAAAAAAATCAATTAATACTGTTTAAAGGTGCACTCAGTCGCCTCACAGCACCACATGGCAGCAGAAAGGAATGAATGACGAACAGCAACGGTAGCTTCTGATGCAGTTTAAATCTTTCAGCTGCATTCTGGCTTTTCAAATAGTGTCACATTGGCATAATCAACAGTTACTCTGTGATAACCCTGTCTGACTTTCTATCACCGACCCAATCAGTGCATCCCATTAATTTTTTTTGGAACCTCAATTTCCTGCCTGTGTGTGTGTGTGTGAGACATCTTTATGGGAACCAAATCGACTATTCATTAACGAGGGGAAGCTGTATCAAGAGCAAACATCTTTAATTAACACATCCCCAGCACTTCCTGTCTTTGATCTCCCCATTTGATTTATGCCTCTGCAAGACAAGGTTGGGGTGGCGGAGGGGTGCACGAGGAGTTCGGAGGGGACGAAGGCGCTCTCTGAGAAAATAGCCAAATTGTGGAGCCCCTGTTGATCAGGAAGAGTTGCAGCATTAGGCCCTTCTCCCTGTGTGTCATGGGGCCGGCTCAATTACCAGCCAGCGTGGCTATCTCTTTAATAGCCTGATAAGGCAATAATCCAAAATCCATACAGTTTTAATGACTTTCTGTCTAATTAATGAATGTTTTATAAAAGGCAGACACATCAGAGGCCTTCCCATTGTCCAGAAAGCTATTGTTGGGAATATCAGCGTGACCAGTTAAGAACTGGTAAATGGCTTTTTAAAAAGTATTAATATATATATTTTACCTAGAGACTAAGCGTGCATAAATCATCATGTAATTCATCAGCGATATAACTGTTCAATGTCAAAGAGGTCAGAGTGAAGCAGAGGAGAGAAATCTTCTTCAACTCAGTTCTCACACTGGATTTAAATCTTTCAGGCAGATTTGACTTTGTGTTTAAAGGTTCTTATCTCAGTTTAGTCAAATCTGTATTTGTATGAAGATTCGGGTGCTTAAACAGAAATCCCAGGACTGCATGCAGTCTGTCTCCAGTGAAGTACAGGTGAATGCCTTTATAACCCTGGCAGGCCAAGTGGAGATTCTGTGTGTTTCCTGGTCTTTAGCCCCATCTAGTGTTGGGCTGTGACACTGTCCTGTTTGGTATGTTCCTATAGAGTCTGTAGTCAAAATTATTTTAAATTTGGCTTTTGTCCCAAATCACAAACATATTTGATATATGAAATGATAACTGAAAGCATCTCAGATATTTGAGTATGAAGAAAACGGGTGCAACAGAGCATTGCAAATATGCAGGACTTGAATATGAATAACTTTTTTAATTTTATCATTTATATTTGCAGGGACAGCACATGATTAAATCTTTCATAAATCAATTTGCTCTGGCTTATTTTTCTTATTGAAACAACAACAACAGATGGCTCAGAACCCAGAACCACGAGGGAAGATTACATCTGTTTGAGCCTTTTGCTGTAGTATTGATTTTAAGATTTTCTTGATTACTTTTAATGCTCCTCATGAACTGTCTCCAGGTTATATTTCAGACCTTTTAGTTCCTTATGAACCTTCAGGTAATTTGAGATCCTTGGGGCAGTGGAAGTGTGTCTCTTCACTGAAAACTAAAGGGGAGAGAGGTTTTAGAATCAGGACCCCGAGGCTCTGGAGCAACCTGCTCGAGGAAATAAGGGACTGACTGTCCTCTTTCAAGGATCCTCTAAAAATACTTTTATCGGAAAGTATAACCTGATTTTACCTCAGTTTCCAGTTCATTTTATTTTATTTTGCCCTTTGCATGTATTTTTTCCAATGTTCTTCTAACATGATTTGTCTGTTGCTTATAAAGTGCTTTGTAATTGTGTTTTGAAAGAAATCCCAATGTAAATAAAAGTTTTCTAGTAGTAATAAAAGTCGTACCAGAGTTAACTATTTACATCTTACAGCCACGGAACAATGAATACACTTAATCCAAAAGTAAAATAGTCCATCAGTGTAATAAATAAACATTAATAGAATAAGTATAATAAATTATATGAATGCAATCACTGGTGGTGACACTTGCTGACTTTGTCCAAAACTTCAGGCTGGTTTTAAACGCTGCAAAGCCTCCTGACTCCACATTTTCCCCACTTCCCCACTACTTAAACCGAGAAAGTAAATTCAGCTTAAATCACTGAATGACGCAAGAAAAAAAGAGTATAACTTTTTTTAATTTTTTAAATCTAACGAACTGTTGTTGCATGCAATTACACATTTTCAGCACTGTAGATTAGCATGTACCATTGTATCATTTTTTCCCCTTACTTCCTCTCAGAGAGCCACTTGGGACACGAGATGGCACAGAAACACGTTTCCCCATGCTTACTTTATAATTCATGCTGGTTCAAATGGGCATAGGATTTAAATATTCTTGCACTCCGTTACATCAGATCATTTATTTTAAGGTTTTATATTGGAGAGCCAAACAAAAATTAAACTGTATAAACACAAACTGTATCAACATGATATACACTAACTGATGTTGGAAACTGGTTGTATTCCATTATGTCTCAGACAAAATGTTGATTGTCTTAATCAGATGGTTTACGCAACCATAAGGTCAGCCAGTCTTTATTATATTTCACTTCAGGGCAAATGTCTGACAAAAATATGTTGTTTTCCACAAATACCGCCAAAAATAGATGTGGTTGACTTTATCAAACACAGTAAATACATAAAACCTTCTAAGTCCTTTGGCTACAGTCATCCGGTGATATACTTGTCAGCCTACAGTACGTGTCATTCTTTTTCACTGGTCAAAGCAGGAGGTGTGTGGCACACTGTGATAACACCGTGGGAGACAGACCACAGCTGCATAACTGGCTTTTGTCACAGCGGAAAGATCAGCCAAACGTTTCCAGACCAACTGAAGGTCGAGTTGAGGTATAAAAGACGGAGAGAAGCCTTCGTTCCTCTGCAGAAACGTTCCGACTCACTGCAGACATGCTTAGGTTTTTGGTGTTGACAAGTCTCGCAGCCCTGGGTAAGAAAATGACAACACACACTGCGCTGTATAACCATTCATTATTGATCTGTTTCTGTCTCATCCACTCAGTCACTCTCTCTGTCAGCCGGTCCGTCACTCATTTCTAGTTCAGGCAACACGCAGGAGCTCCGTGTACTGCTCCACCAGTACACACTCTCTGCCCTCATTTCTCCTTTCCCCTTTCTGGAGGTGGAAAGCACATTGTATTATGAGGGGGAAAAAAATAAATGTAGAAATGTTGCACTCTTTTCATTTTTTTAACCAGTGCTGGCTGAGCTGGAGCCCCAGCCCAGGTACCTGGAGGACAACTTTCAAAGAGTTGTTGGTGGTGAGGTGGCCACACCCAACTCCTGGCCCTGGCAGGTAATCTACGGTCACACACATCAGAAACTAAAGGCACTGCCTCGGCAGAAAATAGAATTATGTTTAGATACAAAGACACCGCATCAGATTAAGAAATTACACGTGTTAATGTTTTCACCAGGACTGCAACTAATGAAAATTTTCAGTATCAATTCATTTACGTACTTTATTGGCCAGGTCAAGAGTTTTTTTCTATTATCTCAAATCGTTTTTATCTTGTAAAATAAATGTTTTAAAAAAATAAAATAAAATTGAAAAAATGTCCATCCCTAAGTCCAACTTGATGTCTTAAAATGTCTTGTTTTGTCATTAAAAATGTATTCATTTACATAGTTTATTGGCCAGGTCAAGACATTCTATCTGTTGGTTTTATCTGGTATAATAAATGTTTTATAAAAAAAGAAAACAAAAAAATCCCACTGTCTTTAAGTCCAACATGTTGTCTTAAAATGTCTTGTTTTGTCATTAAAAAACCCAAAGATATTCTGTTAAATATGATAAGAAATAAGGATATCTCCACAGAACTGCAAACTGAGAACTGCAAGGTTTTTTCCCCCTTGAAAAAAGACTAACGAAGTTAAACGATCATTGTTCTGTCGATTCATTAATCGATAAGTTGTCTAATAACGTGACTCTTTTCCCCGTCTTAGATCTCTCTTCAGTATAATTCTGGCGGCAGGTACTACCACACCTGTGGAGGAACCCTGATTGAGCGCGGCTGGGTTATGACTGCTGCTCACTGTGTGGACAGGTAACATAATAATTAACTAGAGCATGCACTCCTTTGGCTGGATGAGTTGTTGGTTCAGTTGTGCATATTTCTGTGATTACGTTGACTCGAATATCCAAAGCCTACTCTTATCACAGCACCCAAGTATGATTTATTTCACCGTTTCTAAATGTCGGCAGCATGAGGAAACTTCTCACAGCCTCATTTATAACTGTCACATACCAACTGGATTCATTTGTTTTATTAGAAAGAAAGAAAAGGCTCCAAACAAAGGAATAAAAAAAAAATCAACAAAACCATTAAAGTCATTAAATTAGAGTAGTTAAAATTGCTTATTGTGACCTTTACTTTTTACATCAATTTACTGTAATAGGAGTTGATTAAGCAATGCTGACTTGCAAATTAGTCACAACTAATCACTGATTGTTAACAACGTTGTTTATTTTGTTTTGTTTTTTTAAATAATGCAGCGACAGGACGTGGCGTGTCGTTATCGGGGAACATGACCTCAACAGCGACAGCGGCAGAGAGCAGATCAAGGACGTCGTTGAGGTCTTCATCCATCCCGGATGGGACTCCGGCAGAGTGTCTAATGGGTGAGGGTCGTGATTTCTCTCCTTATTCATAGAATCAGCTCGTCCCAAAACCCAAAATATATATTTTCCCCTTTTACATGTTGTTCAATTTTACCAATCTAGATGGAGTTAGCTGAGCATGCAATGTCTCAAAACAAGACCCAGTTACTAAGGATAATTCACAGATCCAGTTTCATGCTGGGGAATAATTGGCTGATATTGTTGGGGATGCTCTTCTCTGCTGCAGCCTCTCTTTATGAATTACACGCACAATAATGTGGATGTGTGTATTTTAATAATTCTACTTATCTTTCATAGTTTTTTTCAAGTATTTTAAAGGGACAGTTCACCCACAAAACAAAAATACTGTACATATGTTTTGTTTTACAGATAATCATATATTTATTAATCTAGCTATACTAAAAATAAATACAATCCCTACATGGCACTAAAAATGCCCTCCCAAGGAGTTATTTTTGGTTCCTCCTGTTTGATGCATGAATCTCCACCTCAGCTTTGACGTTGCCCTGCTGCGTCTGTCCTCCTTGGCCACCCTGAACTCCTACGTCCAGCTGGGCTCTCTGCCTCAGACCGGCCAGATCCTGCCCCACAACAACCTCTGCTACATCACCGGATGGGGACGCACTTCCAGTAGGATAAATGCACAATCCTGTCAGTTTCAACGCTTTTCTGTAAAGCTCAAGGTATCTCACCTTTCTAATTCCACCTTGTCCAGCTGGTGGCCCCCTGTCTGCTCAGCTGAAGCAGGCCTACCTTCCCCTGGTCGATCACAGGACCTGCAGCAGCCCTGACTGGTGGGGCAGCACCGTTAAGGAAACCATGGTGTGCGGTGGTGGTGCCGCTGAGGCTGGATGCAACGTGAGTTTTCTCCTACGTGACGATGAAATTTCGCAAAGTTGCTAAAAACTCTAAGGGCTTAATTTTTCACTTAGGGAGTGATTAAGTTGGTGGAAAGACATTAGAAAACAGAAAGTAATCCTGCGTGATTTAACCCTCTGATAACTCCACTGTGGTGTTGTTTATATTTATATCCACCACTGAATCATAATGTCCACAAGACTGAAGAGGCTCTCTTTAAACTCGTTCCTCTCAGGGCGACTCTGGCGGCCCTCTGAACTGCCTTGTTAATGGAAAGTACTACGTCCACGGTATTGCCAGCTTTGTTTCTGGTTGGGGATGCGACACACCCAAGAAGCCCACCGTCTTCACCCGCGTCTCTGCCTACATCGAATGGATGGACACCGTAAGTATTACAGTTATGTTTATCTACCATACATAAGATTTAGCTATATAAAAACTCATTAGTACATGTATGTATGTATGTAAATGTATGTTTTTTTGAGTTGCATATATGTCATTATTTTCTTCTTTTCTTGTCCAGATCATGATGTAAACACACTAGTCATCCATGCTGCAGCACATAGAGACAGACAGAGACCACATTCGACCATGCCATCGTCTGTAGTGATTCCTCATTTGTCTGCTCTTGATATAAAAAAATAAACTTAATTAAACTTCAAGTGATGACTCATTTCTTATCACAAAGGTTATGCAACCAGTTATGTGTGTCATTGTGAAGGTTAGACTTCTTTTGCATTAAACTATCCTCCTACACTGCATTAAAAAAAAACAAAAGGACACCTGAAAATACAAATTCATGTACTTTTTTTAAGTACTACTTATATTAGAGTGTGGCTACAGACTGTGAAAGTAAATGTTCAGTACTGGAGGTTCTTAGAAACACGTTTTATGTTCCGGTAAGGCGTACAGTATGATGTGGCAACACGCTGTCACACACTATCACAGAGTGTGATAAAGTCTGAGACGGTCAGCAGGTGCCTCTCTGACCGCTGCCAAGCTCAGCAGTGGCTTTACATCGAACGAAGGTCATCTCAGAGAATAAAAGAACGAGACGTGCTTTTAGAAAAGTGGAAACATTGCAGACATCCTTGTGTTTCTGTTGTTCGTTACTCTCACAGCCGCAGGTAAGACATATCAAGGCTGTACTGCAAAGAATCTACTGCTGAAAAAACTGCTTAGAAACTTGGAAAATAGACTATAGGAACGCAATGGGAAGCCAAACCGTGTGTAAATGTTATGATTAAATTTCTTCGGGTCTCAGGGCTGAGTTTCAGCCTCAGTCCACCTACAAGGAGAGCGGCCCTGTAGGAAGAGTCGTGGGAGGTGAAGCGGTGCCTTATCACACCTCCTGGCCTTGGCAGGTACAGTATAAAAAAGATTGTGTAAGTGCAAGATCAAGTTTTTGCCAGTGGAGGAAGAAAATCTAATTATTTGTTTTGTTTGGAAATGGGCAACCATGCATGTCCCACATCTGTTTTTGAAGGGTAACACTAAATCTGAGAACAGTGCTACCAAAGTGTTCTCAAAAGAGTTATTTTTGGATGAACACTTGTTGGTTTTCTTACTGAAAGTAAGAAGAGAAAATGTATACCAATGTCTGTCCATTTATTATTAGCTAGAGCCAGCAGCCAGACTTCAGCTAGAAAAGATCCATCTTGTGAAAAACTCCTGCAAAAGTTAGGCCTGAGTAGTGAAATTGAGGCAGAGTAGTATTAGTTTTGTCTGGGGTTTCTCCGAATACAACAAGAACGGGACGTTATTTTTACACAACACAGATCTTTTCCAGCCAAAACACAACAGCTGGTTAGCTTAGCTTTTAATCATTTAAACAAGAATATGTAACTAAAAAACTGTCCTTCTCATACTTTTTCATGGACAAAATTTAAAAACGTTTCCATCATACAATTTTCACTACAAACTGCAGGTCTGGAATACAATGCAGCAGAAAATATGCAGGCTTAAGCTGAGGTTCTCAAGATTTGTTTCAGGCATTAGATGCATTTATTCTCAATGCATTGTCACCTCAAAAGGACAGAGAGAAAGAACACAGGAAAGGGGTTGGAATAAAACATGCATGGTGCATATTAGAGCTACCTTCAGCTGCATTTACAAATCTTTGGAAAACCTTTTCCAAAATCTTTAAGCACTTAACAAATTACTTTTTTTTTCAGGTTTTCCACAAGAATGGAAATCCTTTAATGTGTTAATGAGTGGATTTTGTTAGTTGTGAAAAAGGCATGACCTTGGCCTTGATCTGTAATTTCCAAGGACTAAAGCTGGAAGAAGTATTATTTTGTGAATCCTGCTGCAGTACCACTCTGATGGTGCCTATCAACATTCCTGTGGAGGAATTCTGATCGCGAGTGAATGGGTCATGATTGTTGCTCACTGTGTTTACAGGTAACGGATACAGTTGGCATAATAAACCTTATATTTTCATATTCTGATGTACTGCACACTGAGTGTTATGTGCCCACACAATTTTTTTTTCTGGTTTTGTCTTGCTTCTCACCACCTGCGCAAATATGTGTTTCTTTTCTTGTCTTTCTTTCTCACCTCTCTTTTAATGTTTTACTGAGAAACCAAATAAACTAACCAAAGCTAAAAACAGTCCTAGATCTGTGCGCGTGGTGCTCGGCGACCTTATCCTTTTCCACCACAGTAACTCGGAGCAACACAAGAATGTCGCCAATGTTTATATCCATCCTGAATGGAACAATAACAGCATCTCCTCTGGGTGGGTCCATCTCTTATTGCACTCATGTACACTATCTGTCAAACTCAGACTACATACAGTCAACATTTCTTACATTTCTTATTAGACTATGGGTAAAGCAAAATTGGTATGAAAACATATTTTACAAGGTACAAAATAAAAGCAGAAAACTTGGAAAAACACTTTTTTTTTCCTTTTCTGTGTTCAGGATTTTTTTGGGCGCGTCTATCATGGCTTGATGAAATACTTTTAAAACCTATTTTTTTACACTTCAACTCAAATTTGGCTGCATATCTTATACAATTTTTCTGAGGTGTGGATTTGCTTTTCTTGGACTTTAAGATCTTGGCTTCACACAAGTTCATCCTTACTTTTAGACCATTTTACATTCAAGTAAATGGCAGATTTGATGGATTTGATAGCTGCCTTTGCATTATGTATACGTCACTATATAGTACGTCAAACAGGATGAGGCCGGCCTACCTTCCTATCATCGACCACGAGACCTGCACCAGCTCCGGCTGGTGGGGCAGCACCGTCAAGATCACCATGATCTGTGCTGGAGGAGGCGCTCAATCAGCCTGCAACGGGAGTCTGTTGATGAAAAAAATGTTTTAAATACAGTGAAGAATCTTTTATTTCTCAAACTCCAATCAAACCAAGTGCCCTTGTGATTATACCTGCTGAATAATAACACAAACAATCCTCTTCTGTTGTTTATCAGCAGCTGAGCCAATCTGCCCAACTGTACCAACCTTTAATCAATCTTATAATTAACTGTGGGCACATGCAAATCACATCATCATGTCAATTTATTTTATAATCCGTTAAAATATCACAAATACGCAGTCTCAGGTGTTTGTTGTTAAACTTTCACATTAATATTCCATTGAGACAAATAATGCATATTGTAACTGATATGGTGGCTGACATGATTCTTGAGCTGCAATGAAAACAGACCTTTTTTATGTTGACTTTGCAATTTTTCACCACTCTGCAAATGGACCAAGAGAGCTTCTTTCTCAAACACAAAACATCATACAATGTATTACATTGTAAGACAATTATATTAATGATAACTAAGAAAACAAAGAATAAATAGGAATATCGGCTGATGAACTACACTGAATTGAGTGTGTTCTGACACAAAATGTCAAAATAAACTTGATGTCCTGTATTACTTCATGTTTTTAATATTTCTCTGAGAAAGATATTTCACATTATGACACTGATAAATAGAAGGTTTATGAGACACCAACATGAACATAAACCCCGATTATAAGACAAAACCTAACAAGCCACTCCCTTATAAGGCCTCTATAAATTCACATTCACTGTTCCTCCGTTCAGTGCAGCATGTGAGCCTCGTCAGCACTCAGCAAGTTAAGTCAGAAAAGAGACGAATACACG
>CAFUXE010000560.1:1043796-1070435 GCA_903364295.1 Serranus cabrilla | reverse complement strand
TAAAGTGAATAACTGTACTGTTGCCTCTGGGTTGTTACTGGAAGCTTTAAACACGGACCTGGATCTATGTTAATCAACACACATCATAATCTCATTACAGTGCCTCCCCTCTACCTTCTGCACTGTGCTCCATGAGGCACCCATCATTAATGGCTGATAAGACTGTGGCCCTTTATAAAGAATGATGCGGATCCGTATAGCTACATGACATACCGTATGTGCCCAACAACTTGATCTCTTCACATAGCACATTTTCTGCACATTACACTCAACAGTTCATCAGCCATAAGACCACAGTCAGCTGTTTTTGGACTATGAACATAAATCTGCGGCATGGTTTTCTGGCTCCTCTCAAATGGATATTTAAAGCCTGTGCATAAAACTGATCATCAATTTTAAATATACAATAAAACACAATACGTATAATGATAAAACGGTTATAATTTAGTGTATTGTGATACTGTAAAAAAGGTAGTAAGCTATTTTGCAATTAAAAACACAACTTTCATGCTATAAAGAACAAAGTACCATATTCATACATCTGAGTAAAAGAAGATTAAATATCAGAACAGTGAACTCTACAATAACACTAAAACACTACTGTAAAGTTTTTATAAGAATTAAATTAAATCAAAGTGTATCTATATTTTATCTGGAATTCTTCCAGATAAATCCAATGCTTTTTTTTGTGCTTTTTTTAGCAAAGGTAATTTGGATTTTTTCTTTAAATCATATTAGGATTTGTTTGTGAATACACAACAATACTAATTTGATAATTATGTAGTTTTTATCGGGGGAAAACGATATTTTTATCTGCGAAAGTATAGGTTATTTTACAGTCAAGGACCGGTGCCGTAAAATGACGAATAGAAGCGCATCAAAATCCTAGCGGCGGCTGGCTTCGTGTTTACCGAAAATGACAGCTCACTTGACCGCAGTATAAATGTAACTAGCAGCCCCTTTATCGTCAGGGTAAAGCCAGATAGTCAACGGAGATGAGACAATACAAACTCTAAAGCAGCTGCAGCCAAACACACATTACCTGCACAACACACACAACGCTTCCCATGCAGTGCATTGTTTCTTGACGCACTCGTGCACCATGTACACCTTAAAGTTTTTGTTCTCACCTGCGTTTGAAGGGTGGTTAGCATATTTGCCCCCACGCAGCTCTCCAAAATCTGCAACCGGTTCAGCTTCTTCTGCTAATGAATTCTCAAAGCACACTGTAAAGGCCTCACACATCCTACTGGAGGTGAAAGTTCCTCCATGGACCTCTGGAGCATCCTCCGTAAACATGTTAGCAATGTGCCTGTTAGCGACCCCAGCACGCACCTGTGGCCGCAGCATGACAGGTGTGCTTGTTTTGGATGACTGGGCGTGCAGGCCGGGTGACGCTTTCAGTTAGTGGTTGAAAAGTGTAGATCTAGATGCGACGTTCTTTTTATTGTGTTACTTTCACTTTCATGCAGTTTCAATGTATTGTGGTTATGGTATGTAATACATATTCATAACCCATACAAATAAAAACATGTTCTATTCAAGCATAAAAGCATGCTGAGATGGCCTGATTTGTGTTTCTTATTTTCCTACACATCCTCCATATGACTCAATGTTCAGATTCAACAATCCAATCTTTCTACCCTCAATATTTTAAGAAGTGGAAACGTGCGTTTTCTGGTAGAATGTCCCATGTGCACATAGAGTGCACTTGTGGAAGATGTCTGAATGTGTGTGTATACTGTGTCAACCCCCTCTGGGCCTTGAGTGAGTGGTCCTTAAAGGTGCTTTACATGACGTGGAGAATGAAATTCAATCTGGGCTGGGATTACTTTCACAGCAATCTTACCTGAGTTCGATTGACGTTGAGTCAGACGGTTCTCGGTAGCAGAGTGGCCGCAATTAGTAATGTCATTAGGATGTGAAGGAAAGGAGGGTCAACAGTTTCAAAGGAAGAACAACATGCACTTACATGCACACGCAGCCAGAACATAGAACAGAGAGGCTCAAATTGCTACAGACACAGGTAGTGTGACTTCACTCTCTGTCCAGGAAGTGATAACTCCACTATATCTTTACATTTCAAATATTTGTTTACTGCTATTCAAGGTTCTAAACGTCATGTTCTCCACCTCTGAAGCCAGTAACGAAGTCTCAATGTGAGCAGTGTCAACAGTCAAAAATAATGCATACAATTGAACAGTTTCGTCACATAAAACAGAACGAAAAACAACTACAGTATACAATCTCATAACTGACAGCTAGGGGAAAAATGGATTCAGACGCTGAGTCAGCTTTTCCACCCATGAATCCACACGTCCCCACTGTAGTGATTACTGTGAGACAGACACAGGTGGACTTGTGCTGGTGTTGAGCACACACACACACATGCTATGAGCAGAAGTGGCCTGAGGGTATAAAAGAGTAGTGGGCAGACGTCTCCAGTGCAGAAAGTTTCAGGAAGCCGCAGACATGCTCAGGTTCCTTGTGTTTACCTCTCTCGCAGCCCTTGGTAAGAACTTTCTGATTCCTCTTCTTCTTGACATTCTGCACACACTTGAATACTTGATGTCTGTCTGTAATGACTCCGATGTCTCTGCTTTGCTCAGTGCTGGCTGAGCTGACGCCCGAGCCCAGGTTCCTGGAGGATGACAGTGCTGAGGAGAGAGTTGTTGGAGGAGAGGTGGCCAGACCCAACTCTTGGCCCTGGCAGGTACTGTATGTTCACTGTAATATTCCTTGGAAAAATTGTATTTCTTAAAAATATTTCTTATAAGCAATAGTTTAGACAACTTACAATTAGTTTACAGATTACAAAAGCTGAAGAGCTCATGTTTTCCCAACAGTATAACATTCATAACCCTTATAAATGATGAATATGAAATATGTGTTTTTTGTAAGCACCTAATGCATAGTCCCCTCCGGCGGGAGCTCTCTGGATTAGGAAGAAAAACACCTGAAACTAAGAGTAACTAACATGCCTGAAAGGACCTGTGTTGGTATCAAAGACCTTTTAGCTATAATAATATATCATATTTATGAGTAGATATTATGCTCTGTATGTAAAATTAAAGTTGCTTGTGAATATAGCTGTAAAATACATACTAATAATCATAAAAAAACAGGACTTAAGTGCAAATGCATTTTATTTTATTTCCACCACTGTTCTGTAGCCACCTTAAGATGTCAAACAGGTCAGCAGAACATATGCTCTGCACATCCACAAAGTTCATCAGGTGCATTTCGTTATGCCTTTTCCAGTGTCGGGAACACTGCCAAGAAGCATTTTGCATTAATGTGAAGTTTCTTGTACTGATGATGCTTTCTGTTGGTGTTTCGTTAGATCTCCCTTCAGTACAAATCTGGCAGCAGCTTCTACCACACCTGCGGAGGAACCCTGATCAGGAGAGGATGGGTCATGACCGCTGCTCACTGCGTGGACAGGTGGGAGTTTCATGCGTCACAGAACAGCTGCTGAGCCTAAAACTAATAGAGATAAGGGTGAGGTAGCAGGATATGAGATCTAACAGAGAGGAACATTTACATAAATGTGTTTCATTACATTTCAGGTGCATATCCAAGGCATTTTATGTTGGTGTTATACTTGGAGCATTGCAGCCATGAAAATATAAATATATATATATTTGTACATCCACAGGTCCAGGACTTGGCGTGTTGTTCTCGGAGACCACAACATCAACTCCCACGAAGGCAGCGAGCAGTACATGAGCGTGAGCCGCGTCTTCGTCCACCCCAAATGGAACTCCAACAACGTTGCTGGAGGGTTAGTGGCTACTGCTCATGTTTTGACTGACATACTGATACATGAACTTCACTAAATATAAAAGCAGAATGGATTTTGTTATTTGTACACTTATAAATAGCACTGAATAAGTTAAAATGGCCTCTTTTTTTGCCATGTATGATGTTAAACATAATTGCTACATACTTAGTTTGACAAATCCTTACTACAATCATTACCTTCTATTACTTTCTATTATAAAAAAAAACAAAGGCCAAATCATACAGTCTAACATAACATAAATTAATCTGCAACTATTTTAATAATCCATTACATTTTTCTTATTATTTTTTTTTAAACTGACAAACCTCTGCAGCTTTCTAATTGTGAAGATTTGCAGATTTTCTCTCAAACATTGTCAGTTAAATATTTGGTTGTATTTTTTTGTCTGCCAGAAGGTCATAAAAAGTAAGTCCATTAATTTAGGTCATTACCTTGGACTTTAGGAAACTGTGATTAACCAAGCGATTAATGGAATAATCGAGAAAATATTTAGCAGTTTAATAAAGCTTAGCGTAAGGACATGACGACCCCAGCAGAGTCTTTACACAGGGAAAATATGTATTACTCTCAGTCTTGAGGACATGTTGCTCTGACCCTCAGGTGGGACATCGCTCTCCTGCGTCTGTCCTCTGAAGCCTCTCTCAACAACAAGGTCCAGCTCGGCGCCCTGCCCCCTAGTGGTCAGGTCCTGCCCCACAACAACCCCTGCTACATCACCGGATGGGGTCGCACCCAGAGTGAGTGGGACATAATGACACACTTTCACCAGAACACACAGCGCTCAGTGAAAGAGAGTGATCTGTAAATAACATGACATTTCAAAGAGACAGCAGGGCTCAATCTGTGCTAATGCAGGCTTTCTCACACTGTGTGACATGTTTCTGCTCAGCTGGAGGTCAGCTGTCTAACCAGCTGAAGCAGGCCTACCTGCCTGTTGTCGACCACAAGACCTGCTCCGGCTACGGATGGTGGGGCAGCACCGTGAAGGACTCCATGGTTTGTGCTGGTGGTGGCTCAGACTCTGGTTGCCAGGTGAGCCCATGAGACAGGACTGTGTGTGCACATGTATTGTTTCTTTTGGAAAAATCCTCCACTTTGATTTAACACTCCTATAATACTGTCAAACTGTCAATTTAAGAACATTTTTAAAAAGAGATCACTTTTTTTCATTTCAGACCTTACCATGGTGTGAAATACACAGTAGTGGACACACATACACATTTACTCAAGTACTGTTCTTAAGTACAGTTTTGAGATACTTGTACTTTAGTTGAGTATTTCCATATATGTAACTTGATACTTCTACTCCACGTTTTTCGGCAAATATTGTACTTTTCACTCCACTACATTTAGCTGACAGCTTGATACATTTAAAGTGATTAGACTTTAAAAAATAGATTAAGTAGTTCAAATAAGCCCTATCATTACAAAGTAAAACACTGTTTACATAAATGCATCAAAACAAATCTAGCTAATAGTCTGAGTGTGGCCGTTCTGCATAATGAGTATTTTTACTCTTAACACTTATGATGCTGGTACTTTTGTAGTCTTACTGAAGTGAATTTTGAATGCAGGACTTTTACTTGTAGTGGAGTCATTTCAGTGTTTGGTACTAATAGTTTGACTTAAGTAAGAGATCTGAATACTTATTCCATCACTGGAAATACAAGTAGCGGGGTTATGTATTTAAAATATATTACAGTTACATGCATTACATGCAGTTACAGTTTAAATTGATGGTATTCTGAGTGCAGTAACTGTTTTTAAAAATACATTAATTGAATACCTCAGCCAAGGAGGTCATCTTCTTGGTCACGGTTAGTTTGTTGTTGTTTTTTTTGCCTGTTTGGATCATGAAAAAAAACGTCCAGTTTTTTTGCTGGAAGGAATCCAGTACTTGGGGGAATACAGAAACTATTTTTCACTTTCATTAACTTTGTGAGACAGGACATGGTGGAGGTGCTTGTAGTTAGCTGTCAGGAATGTGTTTCTGGCTGGAGGATATATAAGGTCTAGACAAATTAGCTCTGCAAGATTTGTGTGCATTTGTACTGTATTCAGCAGTGGAATGTGTTAAAAGTAGCCCTCCCAACACTGCACATTCTTCCCAGCTCAGATTTTGAACCCAGTTTCTTCAGCTGTCTCCCAAACCTCGGTGTCACCCTGCAATTAGGACAGCAGGAATGATGTTTGGGTGTAAGCAGACACTGAAAAGAACTTGTCAGAATTCAGTCCCAGTCCTCCATCACAAAGTGAAACTGAATGTCTCCCACTGAGCTGAGGCCTGACCCCTTCCTGTCAAGGAAGATACTTTGGACGACACACGTGGGATTACTTGCTGCATCAGCAGGGGCATAAGTCAGTAACAATCATCCAGGCTAGTGCTTAAGCTGCACAAAGTGTCAAAGTCTTGCAAGTTTATATTCTGCACAAACTTGCTCAAAGCTGCCTGTGATCAGGATCCGAGAAGCGAGCTGCAATGTGCTAAGTGCATTGTAAAATGGAATATTCGCTACAAACTTTGCTAAAAGGTTGTGAATAGTCGACTCTGAAGTTTGTCTGTTTTCTGAATCCAGGGTGACTCCGGCGGCCCCCTGAACTGCAGTGTCAACGGCAAATGGGTTGTCCACGGTGTGACCAGCTTTGTGTCTTCCTCCGGCTGCAACGCCTACAGAAAGCCCACCGTCTTCACCCGTTCCTCTGCCTACATCAGCTGGATGAACAGCGTGAGTATTAAAGACTAACACAAAGCATGAATCAGAGAGTGTCAGTGTTTGAAAAAAACATGATTCAGAATCAGAAATACTTAATTTATTCATGGGGGTTATTGGGTTATGTTCCAATTGTCCACTTGAAAATCTTGATAAGAGCAATAGAGATACATATGATATATAATGTGAACATTGATTAAAATAATTAATACTTTTTTATATTTCTTCTTGTTGAAATTGTTAATATTTTTCATTTCTAGGTAATATTGCTTTTTATTTATTGTTTTTTATTGATACTTCTTTCCACCTATACTGTAGTTTCTTTTTACACTGAAAATTTCCCCATTGTGAGACGAATAAAGCATAATGTCTTATCTTAAGTGTATTAAAATGCAATAATTGTATTGCATTGTAATATATTGGTTGAAAAGTAAAGTATGAATAGATGTACAGTTAAGAATGGTTGTTGCACAGAATGTTGCACACTGAAATCTTTTCAGAGGTGCTGTACTGTTGGAGTCAGTGTTAACAGGATGAAGATATAAGAAAGTACAGCAACGTGTCTATAATCCTCACTACATGCACTCACCGGTGGATCTCATAATCTTTTTCATGTATTCGTTCATTTTTGCAAATGAACGTCTATTTGTGCAGCATCTTGTCGGGATTATTGAGGATAATCACATAATGAATCATCTGTCTTTTGCTTTGCCAGATCATGGGTTGAGAAGAAGAACGATCTCCATGGAGACGAGAGCACACTCTGGATTCATCTCAGTTTCTGCACATCTCTGTCAGAATAAAATGTCCTATAATGTGCACTTTACCTGCTTCAGTTGTACTTTGCGTGGGTGATAATGTGTAGTGGTCATCTTAGGAGTTATACAAGCGTAAGTGATTGAAGGTAAAGTGTTATAGGTGAAAAAGAACATTCATTAAGACAGCTGTGTTAGTGAGTATTTTTTCAAATCAGGGGATTTGTGTTAGATTACCTTTGGATTATAAATTGATTTAAAAACTGAAATAGTTAGAACAGCATTAAGTGCTTTTAGTGAAGCTGTGGACATTCTGTAAAAATATTTTTATTGCGACAGATAAAACAAAGATTTGATAAGACTGTAATAAATTCACACTGTGAAATGAGCATACTTCATAAAGCTTTAATACAGTAACAAAAAGCTCATCAGAAGTAGCTTATCATCACAGAAAAGGCTTCTAACAAAGTACAACATTATCTGTCAAAATACAATCAAATTAAAAGCTAAAGAAAGATTTTGTGTGAGGAAGGAATCATCGACGGTATTAAACGCATCTATCCTATTTACAATGTCAGCTACAAATAAATAATTCATAATTGCGCAGATGTGTTTATCAACATAAGCTAAACGATGAACAATAACAAACTAATGAGCTGAGTTTCAGTATCTGCAAACACAGGTGTTACGTGGACACAAAGCCTAATCAGAACGGATTCAATTATACTAAAGAATTAAGTTCAGTTAGATAATCAGAAGCAGTGTGAACATACCAAGGGGACAATAATTCAGACCTGCTTACTGTATGTAAATGTATACACATAATTATTTCCTTAGAGGATCGTAGATTTCACATGTCCAACTGTCATACAGTCTATTCTAATGAGTGTGTTTGGGGTTATGCAGAGTCCATGTTACATGAATATGGAAGACATGGCAGATTGTTTTCTGTGTGAGACAGTTTTTTATACTTTCCAACTTGTTGCAGTACACACCTGCATCACTAAATTAATTATTCTCATATTTAATATTATGAACAAATGCTAATCTTTTGCATGAATGCATTAGTTTCTAGTGCGTTTTTATTTATACAACTGTAACTAACCTATAGGAATTAATTACAGTAGCAGTCAAACATTTGGACACACCTTGTCATTTAATGCTAAAGACATCAAAACTATGAAAGTACACATATGGAATTATGTGTTCACTCGACTCGTTAACAGGTGAAACGGTTAATAGTTAATTTGTGGAATTTCATATCTTCTTAATGTGTTTGAGAGCATCAAAGCAAACAGTTAAAAGCTACTTTAACCTAAAATCTAAAAGATATCCTGGTTTGTTGAACACTTTTTTGTCTTTAATATTAATCTAACTTGTAGAAAGAAAATCAAAAACCATTAAAGAAGAAGGTGTGTCCAAACTATTGACTGGTATTCTATAACTCTGAGATTTTTAGATACTGTGTCACCAATGTAATTTAGTCTAATGGGAACATCTGAGACTGTCTCTTTGTAAGATCATCCAACTCTGGCGCCATGTCTGATGTTGAAATATGCAGAACGGATGATAAATGTTTATCCATCAGCTGGTAGTGATTTATCTGTCAGTGTGGCAGATCGCCACATCCAAAGAAACCAGCATTATTTTAGTGAGACATAAGAAAAATACACTTTATTGTCATTGTCTACAACGAAAATTAGTCTGGTAACTTTCATTGACCAGCAGCAGCAATACAAACAGGAAAAACGAGATAAAACAACAAGATAAAAAGCAAGATAGCAAGGTAGAAGTCTGCCACTTGAGGATGGTAAGCAAACGTTATTTTAAGGCTTTTAATCTAATCTAATAATAGACAGTGCCCTATGTTAGGATGGATTTAAATAGCAGACTCATTGTCTCATTGCCTCAAGATTCATTAGCATAATGCTGCGTTTTAGTGATGGGGAGGTCATTTTTTTCCATTTGAGGCTGTCACGAGCCAGATTGAGATGGTTAAATGTTCTGACCCTGGAAGCGTATGTTGCAGGAAACTCACAGACACACACAGTAAATTGAGAAAACTCCGCGGCCTCTTAGATGGATGCCTTATTCATAACAAAAAAATATACCTTTAAAATGTGTTTGTCAAATCATCTCCACATCAAAATCTAGAAAGTTCCCTCAGCTGCCTGAAAAATGATTTTAACTCAATCTGAAGTTATAAAATATATCACCAGTCACAGAGGGAGGAAATAGCTGTCAGCAAAGATAAACTGGATATCAGATGAAAAACAAACATCAAAAAATGTGAAGAGTAGCATCATATTTCTGAGTATACTCACACATAAGACATAAACATGCACATAAAGGGACGGAATAATAGCTTTCTTTATACTCAGCATCTTCATTAAACTTATTATACACATTTTCCATTTCTGAGATTCTCACAAATATACACAATCTGTTCACTACGTGCCAGTGTTTCTGATGATACTTTCATGACACATTTAAAATTCAGTCACAAAACAACTTAGAGCTGGGGTTAGTCTACCATCTCTGTGGCTATTAAAGTGAAAAATAAATCCACATCTTCCTCCAATAAAACCTTTTGAGAAAGGCCACATTCCCCCTGGATGGATGACCCTCAGCCACACATAAAGTATGTTAATTTGTATTGGGACTCCTGGAGGGTCGTTTGAGAAGGTTGTACGAAGTGTCCCCACAGATCACTCTGCAGGTATCACAGGTTTATGTGTCAAGAAACCTGGACTAGCTGCGTGCTGACTCTCTGGTCAGGTCGCACACAGTGCAGTAATGTCTTTGAAAAAATGTTGTTGTGTCTGTGCCGCAGTGTGGCCATATGGTGGTGATGATGGCTTTACATCCTACAGTAAATGCCTGTCAGATTGTCCTGCTGTAACTCAGACATCTGGTGTAAATTTAAGCGGAACACCAACTGCATGTTTAACGAGTAAGAGGAACATTCAGACTTGTTTTAAGCTTGGAGGAAAACCTGTATTTATCAAGTGTCCAAGTATCAAGGATTTAAAGGATGTTTAATGCTGCTACAATGCTTTTCTCTAAAGAAAATCTTATGTCATTGACTAAATGTTGACCTTATATTTGATTTGCAGTATTGAAAATGCATCCCAACAGAAGTCCAGATTATTATGGGATGGATCCGATTGTAAAAGATGCATCTGCTAAACATTGATTCTGTCAACAAAATAAATGCATTAGTTGTGCTTGCATAAGCACATTTCTATGTTTTCTTTTTTTTTAATTTGTATGAAAAAAGCTTTATGGAAACTTTTATAATTTTATAAAACTTTTGAAAATGCACATCAAAGTTTTCAAGCCTGCTTGAGGTGGTTTTTATCTTTTTCAAAAAGTAGTTAATGCGCTAAACAGGAGATGGAAAGGATTTTTAGCGAGGTAACGAACATTTAACTCACATTTCTGATCAGCTGTTTCCAGAAAACCCAAAAGCTGTTGCTGTTGGTTTCGTCTCTCCATTTTCTCTTGTGGGTGGCCAAAGTTGTCTAACTAGCAACCTCTTTTCTGTTGTCCTTTCTCTCTTACGCAATCTCCCCTTCTTCTGCTGTTTACTGATGGATTAGCCTGCAGCAATACATCCCACTGTCATCTTATGGTTAACTACGTTTATGCAAGTACTTGCATTGACAACACACTATATTTTGGATATAAAATGGTAAATATTCATTCTTTATTTTGTGCTAAAACAATACCTAAAAAAATATATATACTGTATACTTTGAAGGAAGCTCTAACAAAACAACACAATGCCTCTTTACATATTTAGTAATCTCTGCACATCACTTTGAGATATCCAGCCAGGACTGCAAAACTAATTACTGATTATTACACGAGTTAATCAGCACAAAATTAATGGCTAACAACATTTTTTAGCACTTCCTCAGCTGATGGAACTAAATCAAAAGGTCAATGTCTCTGTAATATCTCTGTGAGGAGGTTATGTTCCCTACTTTAATGGGAAACATCTAATTACAACCCATCCATTATTTTTTTCTGCATGATTAATCATATTCCTGTGATGAAAAATGTTCATACGTCAATTTAACACACTGTCAGGGGTAGGCTATTGTGAATATAAATTCTGCCTAATATCCTCACATTGTTATATAAAGTTCATGTTTGAATCACGGCTCTCCACAGGTTTCTTCACTGAAACCACCTATAACTCCTACTACAGCTGGGCTACCTGCCAACTGACCACATCTTGTCTCACAACAACCTCCGCTTAATCCCTGAACACACTTCCAGTTAACCAAATCATCACTACCGTCAGGGTGGGAAATTAGAATCACTATTTTTGTGGCTGTGTGTGGGAAATTGCAAGTTAATTACCTGCCGCATTGGAAGGTAATTGGCAAATAATTGGATGTCTTCAGTTCTGTTGGAAAATGCAATGTTTTTGTAAATTCCCAATGATTAAATAGTCAAACAATTTCATTACCAGCTCAAGACATTAGCTACTGTGTGCTCTTCCAAGACTGGCAATTCATCCAAAAGGGTTGTAACATTTCACAACTCAGCCTGTGAGAAAAATCAGGGGATGGCATAAGTCAGTAAGATTTGCCCACTGGCAATCATGAATATCTGTCTTAAATTTCATGGCAATTCATCATAAATGTGGGTTGTTTCTGCAGAGACCCTGCCCTCTGCATGTATTTTCTCTTTTCCTTTAAAAAATGATCCCATAGGTCGTTTGTACAGGCAGCAAAATACAGCCCATATCTACTAACCATGCTCTTTTCCCTAACCTTAGGAAAGCAGTTTTGTTGCTAAACCCTAACAGTAAGACAGCGATTATCTAAGTTTAAAACACTAACTGTCATGTAGCTAAACATTCAAAATTTCGGATATGACAAACTTTTGAGCCAAACTGCTCGTAATCCAGTTTAATACAGATCTTTTCAGGGAGTAACAGCATTGGTCTAACACACTAAAACAATAAACCAAAAACAATGTGTGAAGGTGAGAGCAGTTTGACAGAAACTATTCATCAATGCTTTCTTATCAGCTGGTGGTCTTCTCTGGCCAGCTGTAGCCGGACTTCCTGACTGCTGGGTGAGGATCTGTCAGGACCACCACGGTGTGTACAGGTGGCAGCAGTCTCTCTGGATGACCTGTCAGTCTTATATAAGCTCTGTTCTGCCCTGCATTGTTCTTGTCCTGCAGAGATCTGAGACTCTCTGGTTAGAAACCACTGATGCTGTGGATGAACAAAAGGATGTGGACACAGTGCCATCTGGTGGAAGCTGGGAGAACTGAAGAACACGTGTGTACTGCAGCTGTAACCACCAAGATCTGCCTTCATCTCAGCATATATCAGCCACATGCAGCAGGTCAGTAAAGGGACAGTCTGTCAACACTGATTAACTCTTCTTCTATAAATAAAGACGAGCAAAAGTCAGTTCAAATGAGTTGGCAATGTCCCAGCATACATTAGTTTTATTCCTTATATTCACAGCTGAAGGTCTCTTATCTTTTTTTTATTATTTGTTTGTTTCCTAGAAAATATAATTATGCATAACACACTCTTGCGATAATGGCATTTAAAACATCTGAGTACCGACCACCTCCTGACAACACCACACGCTCCTGCTGCTTCTTCATCATGTGTTCCTGCATTCAGCTGATTTTTAGTAGTTGCCGCTTAATATTTAACAACAAGCTGCCGACTGCATGAAGCGCCGACTACCATAATAAAATAAAATCAAAACAAAATGAAACTATGGGTGGCAGATAAATAAAATGTGTTTAATGGATGTCTTCAAGCCAAAATATTTCACAAAAAACACTCTTTGGAATTAAGTTAAAATGAGTATAAATGTTATGAGTCTCTGTGTTATATCATTAGGCATTCAGTGCTCTTATTTACAGCTTAAATACACAATATATACAATATATTCTACATTAGGTTTTTTGGTACAATTCCTTCCCTTGTCTCCTTTTAACAATAAGGCAAATTGGAGAGTTAAAATCCAAACACATCAGATTGTTTTACCTGCTTAAATGTTTCAACAAGGCACAATAGAATAATCAAAATTCTGTTGGAAGTCATTTGATGCATTGCCAGTATAAACATCAATCTTTATCAAATCTCTCTTCAACTGACACCATCTATGACATGAACACTGGGCCTCATGAAAGAACATTTTCTTTCTTATTATTTCTCTTGCAACCCAGATTCCAAAAAAGTCAGGATGTAATTCCGTTTCATTCACTTTATAGACAAAACGTGAGGTTTTTCAAACTTAAAATAGCTTTAAAGTAATAAAATATACAATCCATGAGGGAAAAACAAGTGCAGCAAGTTCACATTAATCACATCTGTTCGTACAAGTGGTTCTTGCATGAGGCTCATTGTGTCCAGGCTGATGATAACCATATGTTACTGTTAACACAGACCTACTAGTATTCTGTTGCTCATGCTGCATGTTCTGGTCTAGTTTAGATTCTTTTTGCATGTTCTTATCGTTTTCCTTTTCACTCATTAATCTTTTCCTTTGATGCAGTTTGCAAAGTTCATTTATATTCATATGGTCATATTTGGCACTCATTTTACACGCTACATATGGTCCTTGACCGGTTGCACAGATGTCCTGACGTGTGCCAGTGTGGGGGAATCTATATAAACACATCACACCATGCCCTCGATGGTGTCCAGCTTTGGGGGATGCTCAGCCTCAGTGTGCTGCGTTTCCCGCTGCCTGCAGACCTGCTGATACTCTTTCAGCACCTTCACCACCTCATCATGTCCAAACTGCATGGCGTCATCGACTGGTAGGTTCCCCCACCTGCACAGCAATGAGTGAACAAGGCAGCAGATAAATTATGGAGGAAGATATTCAGCAGCGCAAATTTAAGCATTCAATTATTTATTACAGTATGTGGTAAAAACAATTTATGCTCAAAGATTCACCCTCAGGATGTTTTAATATATTCACACTTTGGGTTTCATCTGATATTAAAGGAAATCCTGTCATTGTGGTATAGAGATCTACACCTGGGTCAATTTGCATATCTTTAACATGTATAAGGCTCATACGAGAGAAATACTTTTTACAAAAAATACAAATTAAAATGTACATTAAACATGAATCCATTAGAAGAGGAGGAAAAATAATGAAATGATGGGAAACAGAAAAAGACTAAAGATAAGATGCACACCCTATTAGACATCGATATATACAGAAAAAAATCTAATTAAATATAAAAAATAATTAAAATCACTACTTAGGATACCCAATGTAGTTTTCATCATCTGCCACAGGATGATTATCACAATAGCCACATTTGTGGCAAAATATACCAGGTTGAAACATACCAGTAATATCCTTTGATTTACAATTATGAAAAAACATCTATTCAAATCTTTACCAAAGATATGCTCATAAATTAAATTATAAAAACTTTTATTACCATTTCTTAATTAGACAAAAGATTAGAAATCACATCCCAGAAAACAGACCAAAATAATAATAACAAGCATCTGAAGATTTGGTTATGATTAATTTTTTGAGTAGAATGCAAAATACAACCTGATTTTCCTCAATACGTCTAATATATGTATAAAAATTCACATAAATTACAGAAAAGCAGAATTTCACAAAACAATATTCATAGTGGCCTATTAACAAGAATAGCTAATTCATGTGTAGGGGGATTTTAGTACTATTGCACCCTTAAATATTGTGGTTATTGCTCATTTTATGACATTGATGAAAATCAGGTTGTAGCTTTCAGTCTCCGTGTTCGGATAAACTGTAGCCGTTTCTCTGAAACAATGTTCCTCTGATGACTTAATGAAACGGGAACAACAAATCTGTGAATATCTTTCCAACATCACCGAACACAAAAAGTTGACTTTATACTCGTCATTTCAACATTTTCTCCTCTCATTATTTTTTCTCCTACTTTGCCCCAATCCTCTTCCATAAGTTAAACATAAGAAGCAGTGAATACATTCAAAGCTAAAGTTTAAAACAGATGCTGTTCTCACCTGTCCTTTACAAATGGATCAACTTTGCATGTATGAGTCAGGAACTTCACCACATCTATGTGACCTGAGGAAACACAACAGTTTAAAGTTCTGTTGCAAGAGCAGCATACCCTTTAAAATCACAATGCCCCACAATAACAGCATATTCACCTGTTTGCATGACACATTGTGGGTGGAGAGAACAAAGCTGCTTAAAATACAAACTACATCAGGGAAAAGATGTATGACTCTCCCATCCAGTCCCAATCCAACTCAGAATCAGATTTAGGAGTGCAGAGCTCTGCCTTTTTCATTTGGGAGAAACCCGTTATTACCCCCATTTTTATCTTGTAAACAAATTACTTGCTTACAAGGCTGTTTTTGAAAAATGTCACCGTTGAACACGCTGCAGCGGAGCATTAAATCTGTGCTGTGAATAAACTTAGAGCACAACAGAAGACTAATAATCGCCCATATGGTGCTCTGGAAGGGTTTGGGAGCGCATTCATTAGTGGTTTTCTATAATGTGAGCCAAAGGTACTGTGGCTCTACAGTTAATCAAATGAAGTGAAAATTAACTTAGCACTAATTACAGCTGTGAACAGATAATGCAAGTAAAATACAATTATGTTGTCAGTGAAGTTTTATTGAAGTTTGTGGGGTGTGTGATAAGTGCTGCAGCAGAGCCTCATTCAAGATGAAGTAATTTAAAAACCGAAATCAGTAACTTTCTGTATGCTGACGAGTCGGGCATGTAGGCTCATCATCAAGCTCTGCAGAAGCCTGATAACAACCCTGATCATTTGAATCAGGTGTGTTGGAAGAGGGAAACATCTAAAACATGCAGGATAGTGGCCCTCGAGGACCAGGATTGGGCACCCCTGATCTATAGATATACACATCGATTTCTTTTAATTCTTGGTTCCTGTAACTGGAGCTAAACCACATTTTCTTAGGGGATCAATAAAGTATTTCTGATTGTGATTCTGTTAAAACACCCATTGGTTTGTGAGGAGCCAGAAGTGAGCATATGTTGACATGAGGATGTATCTGACTGAGAACACAAGGACCTGGATCCTGGCTACACTGTGTGAAGCTCCTGTGGTGGGTCAGACTAATACCAGACCGTTACACACTTCGGTAAAGCCTGAACACCCACACAGGTGTTTTCACTTTTTGACTAATTGCCTCTCTGCTCAGGTTGAAGTTAGGTGGAGCTCTGCCGAAACAATAATTCATGAATTCATGAAGCAGTAAGAATGATAGAGGTGTAACTTCTCCCACCTCAGCAGATGCAACAAATGGGAGTCAGACAGATGTGCATGCCCGCATAGAGCTGAGAAGAGGCACTAATTACACCGAATAAGTGAAAACACGTGTGTGTGTTTATCATGGGTGCATACAGAGCAGCAGCGGTCACCATTCCTGTTTCTGCAGAGCTGCGGCTCTGCCGTTACTGCTCCTTATTCACATTTAATTCAGACCTTTAACAGCTGATTTTGTCTTATTTTCGCCTCGTGATCACACAGATTTGCTGCCTGACTGTTTTAAAGCACTGATTTAGTGTCTAAATATCAGCACCACAGATGAACTGAGCTCACCCTCTGCTGCGGAGATATGTAGAGCTGTTCGGGAATCATAGTCTTTCAGGTCCATGTCCATGGAAGAGAGAGCAAACCTGAAGGAAGGAATAAAAGTATAGTTCACCCACACTTTGATACATAAAATTTAAAAAAAGAAAGAACAAAAAAATTACTTTTTCCACAAAATATTACTACAGAAAGATCATTTAGCCCTGTATCTAATCAACAAGCTATTACCAGTATGATTAATTTATTTATGTAGACAATCCTTGAGATATCTTATGAAGCAGAACTTGAGAAACCTGCACCAAGCAGCCTTGAAGCAGTGTACTGAACTTTCTGAATATATTCTATAATTGCTTTCCATTGAATTTGTCACCAATGTGTATGTTTTTCAGTACCCACGCCTGGTGTTAACATTATGAAGGCCATCTGTTATACACGACAAACAGTAATCAGGTTTGCTGGCGATGTACCTTCTCAGGGCGGACACGTCACCACTGTAGGCGGCAAACATCAAATTAAAAACAGACTTGCTCTGCAAATACAAGAAAAAATGACATAAACACAGAGGCTCCGACACATTTAACACACCAGTAAGAACAAACTAACAAAACAAACAAACCCTGTCGTCTCCACCCTGCCTGCGGGGGTCCTGCTTCTTTACAAAGTGCCGCAAGTTGTCATAATTGTGGAAATTGAAGAGTGAAACAAGCTCCTGAGGGAGAAAGATACAGTAGAGTTGTTGGATGGAGTAAATACTGGAGGACTCAAAGTATGTATTATTGTTTTGCTTTAGGGCAACAAAAACTATAATGCAAACAAAACAAGCTCTTCATCAGAACAAGACCATCAGAGATTTAACAGAAAATTCAAATCTGTAATGTGAACATGATGTAAAATCACTATAAGCCACAAAATGACTCTTACATTACAATTTGTTCTCTGTAAGGCAGCTATGGAGTTAGAAAGAATAGCCTAGAATATATCTTTATTCTCCAGGAAATGTGTCTTCAGCTCATTAAACACAAGAAACATGAACATATAAAAGCAAAAAGGCACATAGACAAGGTGATATATGCTTTAAAAACAGTTCATTCGAGTGTCTGTGGCTGTCATCTCATCGGTCACCTTGTTGAGGTAAGAATATTTATGGCACTTATGATGAAGGACTTCTTGAATACACTTTGAGTTAAGCTGTGCCAGATAAAAACGCTACAAGTGTCCAGGAAAGTTTCTGGAGTGGATGCTTCAGAAAAGAAATAATCTCAGCATTCAGAGGAAAGATTAGTGAATTAAACACCGGTCACTATTGCAGGCACGTACATGTGCGATAGTGTTTGTGCAATTACTCGCATTGTTAGAGGGGGAGACAAATGTTTTTGAGCAATCATGTGAAAGATCTTAAAATTTTGGACTATACTATACATACAAAAACACTGAGGGGCAAACTCACAAAAGGATTGAGAGGCTTTTGTGTTCGCTAAACATATGCAAATATGGCAAAAACAAACAAATTGCACCGCTAACTGAGCTGCAAGGCATATTGCATCTCAGTGCTCTGGTTCTATTTGCACATATTTTAATGAGGTAACATGCATCCATTTGGTGCAAAATCGGCTCCTTTCCATGCAAATAAGCCTCATTGCAAAAATTCAAATTCACAGACACCAGCACTCATAGCCACATGCAGTTAGAGTGAAATTATTACCGTCTTCAAAGAACTGGTGGTAAATTAAACTAATTTATAAAAGTTAGACTGAAACTCCTTTATTTAGCACAATATCTTTTGTGAATCGGGCCTTACGATGAGCAGGCCACGGTTGCAAGTGAGGTGCAATCATGCTGCTATCAGCAGCCGCTATCAGCAGCCGCAATCCCTTCTTAACAAAAACCCAAGCCATAAGAATGACTTGATGCTAAAAATCTGCACATAGCAGCCTTACTGAAGCCTCTTCTTCTTTCCAGATGCAAAAGCACAAAAGAAAACATCTAACATCTTGGTCTAACCTGACAGAAGTGTATTCCCCGGACACTGTTCCCGACTCTGTCCAGAGGAGGAGACCAACACATCACTCCCATGACGTTAGGGATCACCAGCAGTATGGCACCGGATACACCGGATTTGGCCGGCACGCCCACCTGGGAGACAAAAGGTGTGGGATATGTTCAGGTCAACAGATGAACACGACTTTACCTTGTTCTTGTGTTGTTTCAGAGGTGTGATGTGATGGCACAGTCATTCCTGCTGTTACTCACATGGAAAGCCATCTGTCCAGAGAAGTCATACATGCCACATGAGTGCATGAGACTCAAAGTGTTTCTCACGGCCTCGGCACTCAGGACACGCTCGCCTGTGATTGGACAGATCCCTCCGTTGGCCAGAGTGGCAGCCATGATGCTGCCTGACTCGCAGGTCACCTCGATGGAGCAGAGCTGACAACGAAAGAAGGTAAGTTCACGGTCAAAACTGTTGAATCTATATTCATCAGGGCTAAATCAATACCAGGCTACACGGGACTATAGATGGAGTGGTTCTTCATGAAGAGCAGTTTACCTGGAAGTAGAAGTCCAGCGCATCGATCATGTCTGCTCCCGGAGGAAAACACTGGTGAAGGAAATATGATCATCGTGACTATTTGATGGACCGAAGTTTGCTGGTCAGATATACTGTGATTTCTCAACCAGAAAATCAAGAATATCTTGGTCAGGTCATAAAGCTCTGGCCCTTCAAAAAGAGTCAAAAGGTCACAAATAAGCCTTCGAACATGATAGAGTGGAGGGTGGGGGACGCATGGAGAGGCCATCGAGAAGGAATTTCAGTTGGCCTCAAAGATGATTGGATTAGCAATTTGATGACGGTGGCAAAATGGATCGAGGGGCAATTTTTGTAATAAAAAATAATGAAATGAATAATAAACTACAGCTAGAAATAACAGTAGGAACACTGGACCCTTTAAAACGCTTTCAAATCTTAGAACATGAGAGAATTACATTAAAAAAATATGTTTTAATAGTTTTTTAAAAAATATACCTAATCATTTCTATTATAAAGGCCTTTTAAATGTAGAGCTGAAACAAAAAAATAATCTATTAGTCAAACAGCACAAACAGCTTTTCTAATGGGATGATTTGCTGGATTTTTGTTCTAATGAATAAAAATTAAAATGCAATACAGACACCTAAAATGTAATTAAATTTCTGATGTTTGATAGACTTACTTAAAAATCAATAAATCAGTCGAATATTTGGAAGATTAATCAGTAATGAAAATACTGGTCTTTTTACAGAAACATGTCATAAAAGCATACGTATGAATTAAAAACACTCAGTTGGACATAGTGTTTGCATGTAAACATTTAGCTTCTGTCAGCATTCTATGACTGACCTTCTTCTCTTTCATGTAGTATCCGATGGCAAAATTTCTGTCGCCTGTTTCTTTTTCTGACTGGAACCTGAGACAGAGAGGCACAAGGGGTCAATACTGGACCATCAATAATGCAATAGAGCAGCGGACAGGCAATTTGCCCAAACACTGTCTTCCAACGTAGGCGTTATAAATGAAGATATATCCACTTAAAACAGCTCGGACACTCACATGGCATTGCTGAATCCCACGTACTCTTGGCCTGCCATCTTTTTCACAAACTCCATAACCTAGGTGAACAAAGTGAACATTTACTGCACCATTTCTGGGCATTAACAGTGAGTTTCTTACTTATTTTATGGTTGTAACAGAGAAGAGGGACACTACTCACATAGTCAAACTTCTCAGCCTTATTAGAACGAGGCTGAAAACAAAGCAAGAGTCACTGATATGATCATTTAGTGCCTTATTATCAAGTGGTACAGTACAAAAGGAAAGATAGGCAGTGATCATAAACCTCACAGAGTTCAGAGTGTTTCACAAAACAGGACCACAGATAACTGTGAAAAACATGACAATGTGGATTCTTCATTTTTCTGATTTTAATTTGAAGGACACATTATAAATATATGAAAGAATAAGTTGCACTATGCACTATGATGTTGTGAAATAATTATTAATAACTTGTTACTGTTGCTTTATGACTTTCCCAGAGGCTTCGTCATAAAGATCATCATCACAACAACAACAACCTGCAGGCTCTAAACTGGAACATACAGGCCCAAAAAGGAAGATGGGACGTGTTTATCATTTTTAATAAGGCACTAATGTCCAATAAAACAAAAAGACGATCAATTTTCCAGAATTAGTTTGAATACGTGGCAGTGTTCGAGTTAAAAACACAACAAAAACAATGTTTTTCCGATTTTGATGTGCAGAATAAAATATCCTTTAATGATATTCCAAAAACTTTACATCCAGTGAGAATCCCGTCATTTGGAAAAAGGTTTTATATATTTACAGTTTGTAAATAAGAAAAATTTTTAAAAACATCACCAAGATCTAAAGCTTGTGTGACTCCAAAGTACAAGCAACTGTAAAATCTTCTGTGTCACTGACCTTTTACTATACAGTGAGTGATTTACAGTGTGTCCTGACTCAACTATCACACAGCGGCACGGCTGTACATGTCCATCTGTTTACCTTGATAAGAGAGCTGATCACGATGGCTCCAGCGTTCACCATGGGGTTGTGTGGTTTATCTGGGAGAAAGGACGAGATAAGACACAAATGAGGAAAAAACCCTATTGTATCATAATGAAGTTTAAAATGTACTCAATAACAAAAGTATTCACGTCTGATATGAGCTTTTTAGGCTCCAGACTCAGTTATTTTCATTATTGTAGTTTATTTTTTATGATAAAAAAATTGTTTGTTTAGTTTATGAAATGTTTTTCTTTTTTGAGAAATAGTGAAAGGTAAAGCTAAAATATTTTTTGCTGCTGCCCCCATCCACTGCAGTATGTGGCTTAATTTCTGTGCCAGTGAAAGTTTTGTTTACCCACACTGGATAACTTATGCATTCATAGCTGAACTGTTTGGATGGGTTGAAACAAACTCTGGTGCATTTTGTCAGATAATCCGTTTTAGGATAATTTGTCATTTTTTGCTGGTGTGAATGCTCAAACGAACATGGTGCGGACCAAAAAACAATGGGCACCAGAGTTCGGTTCACTGCAGGTGAGAATGCAGTCCGAACCAAAGGAAGGGAGCTAACAAACAGAGAGCATTCTGGGTTGAATTTGGGCAAGGTAGTAGCCGGCTTTAAAAATGTCTTGTGGACAGCCATGGTCTAATGATGAAGTAAAGACCCTTATTGAAATATGGTGAGATGATCAGAGAACACAAACACAGTTGCTTGTGGCTTCACACAAAAACAACAAAGTCTTCAAATGATTTACTGACAGAATGGTGGCTAATGGATTCAATCCCATGGTGGAAAAATGCAGCATTGACGAGAAAAAAACTGCCAACAATACATGAAAGTCCAGAACTTGCTTTGACAAAGTGTCAGCTCTTTCCCTCACATATTCTGTCAAATAGATGCAGGACAGTGTCTACAATGCTTGGTGCTCTTGATAAAGCTCAGTGTGGAAGCAAAAAAAACCAAATGAAAAATGCAACAATGTTGAAACTTCACCACTGAGTCCACCAGACTTTATATATGCAGCAACCTTTTTTTCCAGTCCAACGATGAGGCTTTCCTCACCTTCATCATCAAGCGAGAGCATGTTGAACTTGAGTCCACTGGGCTCCATGCCGACGTAACGGTGAACCTTCTCTGTTCCCGCCTCATGGACGGCGATAGCGTACTGCAGAGGCTTCACGCAGGACTGCAGGCAGAACGGCTGCTTGGTGTCACCCACTGAGTGCCTGCAGGAAGAAAGCAGAATGCTTCCAGTCTCACTGAACATAAAACTAATTCACTTTGACAATCACACCTGGAAAAGTGCTGCTCTTCTCTGGTGGTGTTGCTCAGACCAACCACTTTCATATGAGTATGACTTTTACAACTTAAAATGATTCAGCATTTTTATAAATTAAATGACATAAATGTATATTAAGTAGTAAAAAAAATAACCCTAAATTTGACATTACTAAAATGCTGCTTCCATAAATGCATCAGTAATAATAAAATAATGAATTTGGAATTCTGCCTAATGAGAACTTTTACTTTTCGTACTTTAAGTACATTTGGTGCTGATGATTTTGTCCTTACGTTTGGTTTTGAATGCAGGACTTATACTTGTGGTAGAGTAATTCTGCAGTTTGGTTTGAGTACTCTTACTTGAGCAAGTGATAGGAATACTTCTACCACTGCTCAGCAGTGAGGCAGTATGAGAGTGAGGAGTGTTACTCAAGGGCATTTGAATGATACAAATAAGGAAGAGGACGAGCTACAATTACAGCTTCGTCATCCACCCCGGTCTCTGACTCTGACTTTTTTCCAACTTCTCATTATCTGCTTGAGCGCTATAACTCTCAGGATCCAAAAAAGGTATAATTCTTTATTTTTGGGATGTGTTCCCAGCTTCATTCTTAATCTTGGAAACAGTAGTTGACAGAAGAATCTCACAGAAAGGTCCATTAAGTAGCTTTTGATGGCATCACATGCTCTTCCTTAGCATCAGTAAAAACAATCCAAACTTAAGCCATGCAGAATGAAAAGTATTTAAAAACAAAACCATATTTTGTATTTATTAGCGCCTGGGGAAACTCAACTTGGGATAGAATCAAAAGCCTCACTAAAGCTACTAAATGGAGACTGTCATAAGGCTTTTTTGTCAAGTTTATATCTGTAATTCTTACCTCTGTCCATCCACCGTACACAGAGACACACCCCACAGTTCTGGACTAAACTTGGCCAGTTGAGGGATGTAGTCTGCGACCTAGAGCCACACAACAAACAAAAAAGACATAACAGTTAAGTTAGTTTGTATTGGCAGGAAGTTTGCATACAGTATGCATCATCTGTCTCATACAGTGATTCCACAGATCTCTAACTTTCTGAGGAATTACATGAACAATAACACAAGGCCTTGTGTTATTCACCTTAAAACTTCACAACAACTTTCACATGATAAAATACATCTTCAATTATTTACAAACAAACAACACATGCATACCTTCCCATCACTTTGGCTCTGCACTGTGTTGTAGATTTCATTAATTTTTTGTGCAAACTCGTCAAACTCGGGGATGATAAACTTCTTCCTGAAGGCCTGGATCAGCAGGACGATGTTTCCACCAACACACCTGACAGAAAAACAAGCAGAGGCACTCAGGAGCATGTACTCACAATGAAATACTTTGTTTTCATATGACTGTAACTAAGTGCATGGTGTGTGTGTGTATGTGTGTGTCTGCATGTGCTGATATGAGGGTAGCAGCTGCCAGCTCTCAGTCTGAGTGGCAGGCCTTCGCTTTGATCAACATGACAGTAAATAAAGCTGACATGTCCTGACACACACTAAGTACATAACACCGACTTTCACACCTCCAGGTTAGTTTAAAGGAATATTTAACCACATATAGTACAGACAGACAGACACATGCTGGTGAAAACATAACCTCCTTGGCAGAGGAAACAAAAAGTAAGCACTTGTAAATATTACGTTTACTGAAACCAACTAGGGCACTAAAGTCTGAAACAAAAACTCGGAGGCCAGAATTTCAAACTGCTGGAAACTCAAGCACTTTTGAACTGCAGAATATTGGCAGGATGATGAATGTTTAATGATTTTGGCTATCTATATACCAATCAACAAAGACTACAGTGACGATTAAATTCACAGAAGCAATGTGTCATTACATTATAAATGTGTTCATGATGCTGTGTTCACCTCCTGCAGTCGTGACTTCTCACATTAACATGCACATTATTCTTACACTAGTCATAAAGACGTATAATCAGTTATGTGAAGCATGTGTTCCAGACAAAGGCAGAGATGGCAACAGAGATAATCTTCAGCAGGTCACATCCAACAAACGTTCGTTAGAAAGGATTGTTGTCGGAAGGTCAGGCTAAAAATAGTTTGGTCTCATGCCTGCACCGGGTAGTGAATGGAAAACATAACACCAGGAGACAGTCAGCGATGAGCTGCATGTCCATTTTGAGGTGCATGGTGCTGTAGAAGAGCAACTGTCCCAGAAACAGACAAAAACAATTAGATTTCCTTCCTGATCAAATAAATGTTGTTCTGTTGCTCATTAAAGATGCCTCAAAATTATTGCTTGGTTTAACTTGTTGATCTGCTCTATGAGAAATCACCAGTTTATATAAAAATAGGATATTCTTTCATAATTTGGAGGCTTGAAAACAATAGTATAATGTGTAAAGTGTCCAGTTTAAAGGGACAGTACTTTAATTAAGTGTCTTCTAAAACAATACATTTTAAAAACTCACCAGAAATGTCTCTTTACCAGAAATCATGACCTGGTAACTCTCGATGATCCACAGACTTTGTTATGAGCAGTTTCTAGTAGGAACTATTATCCAAAACTATCTGTTTCATTATCTTTAGGATAAAGCGGACACCTTTACAGCTCACAACAGCACTCTCCACTGATAAAAAGCATAACAGATAAGAGGATAGACATGTATTTATAGTTTTGGGGTGACCTCTGGAGATAAATGAAACCCAGCAGCATTTGGTTTGATCAAAGTAATCATATAACACTTATTTCCAAATGAATTGTGACAGGTTTTAAAATGTTCATAGCTTTGTTGTGAGCTGTGTCCTCCCTCTGTATTGGTAAGTGCACTGCAGCTGAACTATAAGGAATAGTTCAAAATCTGCATCTACATACTTCTGCTCTTCTGGTAAGTTGTTTTCTTGTCTCACCTGTGGAAAAGGTCTCTGTCCATCATCACCTCACCAACAGAGTCTTTCACAGCCTGCCGAAGCTTCTCCATGCAGTCCTTTAGACGAGGGTCTGATGGGTGAAGGCCTGTTTTCTTCAGGGCCTGCAAGAAAACAACTGGCAAGATGAAAACATGATAGATAGATAGATAGATAGATAGATAGATAGATAGATAGATAGATAGATAGATAGATAGATAGATAGATAGATAGATAGATAGATAGATAGATTTTCTTCTGCTACTTACTGAGTGAAAGATTGAAATGGGGATTTGATCTTTTCCCTCTGTGATGGTGTAGAAAAGCATGTCTTCCACTCCAGAGCTGGGGGACTTTGAATGGGCATTCCTGATAAAACAAAGATTAAAGTCTCAAAAACAGAGTAAAGCAACCATTTTTCTGCAGATCCTGTGAGTTCAGACATAGCTGGTATGATTTTCTTATACAATTGGTAATAAAGTTAGTTAAACTAACTGTTACCCAGCTGGGCTTTTCTGTCATGCAAAATTAAATGCAAGCAAACTGCTAATGTCACTGTTATGTGACTTATATAACAACCAAACAAAGATCAACTTTATAGTTACATCTTCGTCAGAATTAAAGAGATATTTTATCAAATAAATCTGCAGGTTCTTTATGTATTATATATGGTTTTTACTTTTTGCCAGGTGCAGTTTGCAGACAGTAGATTTTATCTTTGAAACTTGCTTTGCTGATTGCCTTATTTATTGCTGTCACATGCTGATAACTGCTTGCCTTCTTGCCCTGATCTGACCACCTTTGTAGCAGCCAGCAACTAAACATAAATCAATATTTCAACATTTTTTAATGCGTATTATACAAATAATTATACAGGCCCGGGGAAAACTCTTCTTACAGTGTGGCTGTAAGAGGATCCGCAGCAGCAGGACACTCAGGTGTTGTTGACACACAGAGACACTTACATGTTGAGATGGAAATGCTCCCAGTGTGGAGGCGGTGGTC
>CAFUXE010000560.1:1024604-1042652 GCA_903364295.1 Serranus cabrilla | reverse complement strand
CATGATCAGCCAACAATCTCTCTGTTTATTATTGTTAATCACCAGCTGAATCTGTTCAGGACATTCTGTCAATGGCTTAACTGATAACTAACTGAACTGACAGCTTAAATGAACCGTTGGAGCTAAATGTGACTAAATTTAAAAGTTTAACTGGATATTCTTTTAACATCTTATACACATAAAATACTGAAGATATAAAGAAATACACAAAAATGTATTGGCCAGAAAATTTTAAACATCAAAATGTGATTTAAATGCTTGCTTATTGATGTGGGTCTAAGACTATATGATGTTAATTAGTACACTTTCACTTTTTACTCACATTTATGGGGACTTTTCAGGACCATTTGATAAAAATTCAGTTGTAGAATATAAACTGATGATTAGTTGGACTGATCTGCATACATGTCTGTATGAAATGAACCAACGAAATATTGAAAGTCATTAATGTCATGCCAGCAGGGTTTATTATGTTAAATAATGTATAAATTCTAAATAGATAAATAAAAGTGTTAATAAACAGATATGTAGATACCTAAACAATAAATAAATAAATACACAACTCATTTGGATATTTAATGTCTCAAACAATTTGTGTATTTATTTATTTTTGGTGTCAATTAAGCATTAAGTATATACTTTTAAAGCTCACCCCAAAGCTATTTAGAGGCCATCATCGTGTGGCTGCACATTGTGGTAAATCTTTTAGCCATTTCTTTTATTTGTGTCATTGCATTCGGAGAGTTTCTTGATGGTAAAATCCTGTTTATTTAGCTTCTGATGGTTAACAGCATCAATGCCAAGAAGAAACATAAATAACACACAAGGCACAGTATTGTGTTAACAAAAAAAACAACAGTAAATTATACAGTACAGTTTCATTAGTTTCTGTCATATTGTCTGAATGTCTCAGGAGAAGAAATACTTTTACATGGCAGATCAGGCACAGATATAAATATAATAGCAGCAACATTAAGTCACTGCATGGCCAGTGTAGATAAGGAATATGGGTATTTTAAAAGGCAAAAGATTAATTTCTTTAAGTCAACCTCTGCTTTGCATCAAAATGACACAACATGACATAAGAAGGCTGATAACTTTGAAGACTATTCTTCAAAATCATGAGTTAGACGCTCTTTGATGGACGAGGCAACACCAGCTTCAGCCCAATGTCAACTACACAGGAAGGCATGTAAGACAGGGGGATCCAGATAAGCTTGGCATCCCAGCCGGGGCTGTATCTGGTGCGTGGGTAGGAAGCAGTCAGAGCGTGCTCCATGCAGCTGGTCACCTTGGACAGGTCAGTATCGCAGATAGCATTCATGATCAAACGCTGGACTTTGATGTCTGCAAAAAAGGAGCGCAAGTGCATAAAACCCAATCATTTAACCTCAGTGGATCTGTCTTCACGACACCTCCACATGTAGGTTTTTATATTGATGAAATGAACCTGCATCTTAACAGTGTCCCATAACCTCAATGTTATTTATTTCTAAATGTATGATATAAGATTATTATTATAAATGACTTTGAAAAATCAAAGACTTTTATATATAGTACTCAAATCTCCATGAGGGGTGAGAGGGACATCTTATTTCTGCTGAGTCAACGCATATGCATGATTTACTCCTTTATGGTGAAATATTTCTTTTTTAATTTATGGATTGGATTAAAACAACTCATACGTCCTTAAAAACATATTCCATATTTCTGTGTTCTCTGAGAAGTGGAGAATAAACTCTCATGCATTACATTATTGCTCTGATGATATAGTAGTGTCTCATTACTCACACTCAATGAGACAATAGCTGAGAGCTGAGAGAAGCAGCTATGAGCTGCTCTTACTAACTGATTGATATCGTATCGGTTGAGCTTTACTTATGATTTGAATTTGATCAAAACTATATTAAAAATACAAATTTTGTGTCACATGTGAAATAAGCCAGTGATATGATGCTTACCTACAGTTTGGCTGATAAGTCCAAATCAAAAATAGCATTAGTCTACTTACATTTATCAAGGTACTTGTCTCCATAGCTGGCTTGTACTTCAGGGCTGAGCTGGTTCCACAGGCGGTGCAGCTCCCTCTCAAGCGGGTCAAGACTTGTCACTGCGGTCTTGAAAAACCCTGGCTCAATGATGCACACATTGATTCCAAAGTAGTTTATATCTCTCCTGGAAACAGAAATGTCACAGAGAACGGCATCATATATAAAAAGTTTGAAATAAACACCAGAGCTTTAAAAACTAGTTTGTTAAACTGGCTGCAACATTTTGCATGAACTTTTTATATTTTGAATGGGCTTAGTAGACTGCAGAGTGTAAGAAATGAAAACTCAACAATAGTATATCTAGTGAATAAATTCAGTAAGCCTGTCTGGTCTCATGGGCCAATATTTATCCGCCTGGCATATGCTGAGGCGGTTTACTTTGTTTATTTCTGCAATTTGTTGGAAGGAGTGATGTTTTATTGGCCTAAATGTTTGTCTTTTATATAACATAAAATATTTAATATAAAACCCTGTCTGCAAACCAAATCTTCCTCATGGGACAATGATGATATCAACATTATGACATGAATTGCTTTTTGTTCTTATTATTAGAATATAGTCTTTATTGAAGAGAGAAGGAATATTGAAGCTGCTTCTCTCAGTCAATACCAATAAAAGCTAACTGGCTCTACAAAATACTTTCTCTGTTTTTAATAAAGCACACAGTTTGTTACAGTACATTCTTATCTAGTGCTGACAGGGTTGTCTCACCTGAGGCAGTCAGAGAAAGACTCCACTGCAAACTTGGAGATGCAATATCCACCGCCGTTAGCAGCCACCCTGCCCAGCACTGATGCTACGTTTACAATGCGGCCACGAGCCTTTTTGATGAGGGGCAGGAAGGTCATCGTCATGGCAATCACTCCATTCATGTTGACTTTCAGTGTGCTGTGGAAATCCTCCACTTTCATCCACTCCGAGGGACCCATGGGTAATGAGCGTCCAGCATTGTTCACAATACCCCAAAGTCCTACAAAAAGGAAGCCAAAGACAAAAGGTGGAAGAACATATTTTGGTTTTCACATCGACTTTGTGAAGTTTGACACAGTGAGTAGGATTTATCTGTTTGTGTTTGTAAACACAACATTCAAAGTTGGTGCCTCGTTCCCGGCTAAAGGACACCAGAAGCGCCCGCCCCTTGTGTGTGAATGATTGTCTGTCTATATGTGTCAGCCCTGAGACAGAATGGCGTCCTGTCCAAGGTGTACCCCACCTCTCGCTCAATGCAGCTGGGATCAGCTCCAGCCCCCTGTGACCCGGGTTAAGCCGGATAATCGGTTACAGAAGATGAATGAATGAGTTCACTAGTACGTTCAGTACACAAGCCGAAGCACTGACTGACCATGGCTAGACAGTGAATGGCACTTAATTCGAGAGGGAGCTCCAGGGCAGAAGGTGGTGGCAATGCACCTATTACACTGGTTGCCGACTGCCAGGAAAACAATAGAAGAAGAAAAAGAAGACTGGAAGGAGGGGCGGGCTGGAGCGACTCCACGCTCATGCTACTTATTACTTTTTACTTGTGTAAAAGTGTCGCCGGCACGGCACTCCGTATTAAAGGGTTAACAAATGAACGACTCAGTTCAATTAATTCACCTAAATGTTTTTGCGAATGAACCATCACAAGAAAATACTACTCATTGTGCCTTTAAATGATGCAGCATCATCACTCACCCTTATCGCCAACCTCCTTCTTGGTCCACTCCATTGCTTTCTGGATGCTGTCCAGACTGGTCACATCCAGCAGGACAGTCTTCAAATAAGGCCCTGCCACCCTTTTCAGGTCATCAGCTCCCTTTTCCGTGAGGCAGCCAGCCAGCACACGGAAACCCTTGCGATCAAGCTTCTTACACAGCAGGTTTCCAAACCCAGAGTCGCAGCCGGTCACAAAGACATACTTGTCGGTGATGTTTTCAATCTCCAGGCTGTCTCTGTACAGCCACACAATAAACCACAACACCACGAAGGTTGCACTGATGTACAAGCAAGCATTTTCCCTGAAAGATAACAGAGAGTTTGGACAAGATGAAGTGAGGGATTTGACCTTGAGAAAATATTCTAGATATGTAAGAGGTCCAGAGGTTAGCCCACAGCTGCCAAATAACTGTCCAAAACATATTTTCTTACCCTAAAAGATCGTAGACAAACTGCGTATCCATGCTGCTTCCAGGATTAGAAGTGGGTTTGTGGTCACCTGAGGACTTAGTTCTGAAAAAACAAGTTCAAACATGTTGTTGATGTTCTGATATGACAAAGTGCCAAATCTGATTTTTCAGGAATGGAATGGAAAGTACAAATACAGACTCAGGAATCAACATAACCAAATCCCTGCTCAATTTCATATATATCTTCGGATTTATTGAACCTTTTGGATAACTATGGGGCACAATAAGTTTGCTCATTGAGGGCCTTAGTAGAGGCTCTTGCTGTAATACAGCGCTGCTCAAGGCACATGAGAAATCTTTGGATAATACTCTTATGGAAGAAAGAAAGGCATTTGTGATGGAGGGGGGACCCGAGGTGGGAGAGGTGCATTGTTTTGAAGCATAATTTAATGCCCGTGACAGAGCTGCTTAAGCTGCTCTTTGCTGAAAACCAATTAGTTTCCTGGCTTATTAGTTAGAATAAAGATACTTCTATGGGTTATGTTATGCATGATATATAAATTGCCTGCAGACTTAAATGAGAAACAGTAGCCCTACTGTTGATGTTGGCATGACTTCAATTAACAAAACATATTTGATCATGTAAAACAATAACTCATGTTAAGGAAATAGAACTTTCTGTCACTATACTAGTTATACATACTGAGAAACATACCTGAATAACTCACATTTTCATAAAAGTCAATATAATTTGAACAGGTAAAACTTGAACATAAAATGCCCATTACAGTTTGCTGTGAGCTTCTATTATAAGCATAGCCATGAAATTACACTGTGACACAAGAAATTGTGACCATTCGTAATATTACAGAAGTTAAATTAGAAATTAAAGCACACACCAAAGTGGAAGTACTTGGTAGTAATTCAATGGTGAGACATTTCTATAAAAATATTATCCTACCTTTTCCTCTTTTCGAGAAGCGATGGATCTCCACAAGTTATCCGTCCTCTTCCCTTTCCCTTTCAGGTTATTCTTCTGTCTTAACTCAGAGAGGCTGGTCACAGAGAGGCTTTATCCCTGGGGTTTATCCCTTAAGACAAGTCCGCAATTGGTAATCCTCAATCCGTAACCACTGGGTTTGTGCATGTGTGTGTGTTGGTCAGAATTACAGAATACACCGAGAACTTTCTTCACACATTGTGAATTTTTCATATATATATAAAAAAACTTACTTTAGCTATTCCAACTTCTCACAGTATATTGTCTACTTTAAAATGACATTAGGTTTCTTTCCATCCTGGCCGTCAATAGGGCGTAACAGGCGTAAGTACTTTAGGTTTTAAGAGTGTTATAACAAAACTTATAGTAATCCCATATTAAAGCTTTGTGCACCACAAAAACATGTGTTCAACCCTTATCGGCTCATTCAGTTCACTGATTTATTATAGGAGTTTTAAAGCTAAAATAATATATGCAGTGTGCTCTGTAACAGCACTGTATGTGTGTCTTGACAAAATTCTGGTGCAATAAGGAAACTTTTATTTATGGACGTGCTTCACTTTTGCATCCTCCATAAAAATGTTTTACTTTAAAATAACCTGAAGATTACTAGTCCTTAACACTGGTTTTCTATTCATATGGTACGTAGTGAATTGAAAAGGCAATTAGTTACCAAACACGCCTGCAATCACAGCAGTGAACTCAACAGCCACGTGTGAAGTGACGTAACTTTCCTTCACGTCACACATTCCATGAATTGTCCAATCACCCTAGCCAGCCATTTACTTATCCAGTTACGGTGTTATGTGGTTTAATAAGAGACTGTTACAAAACTTCTTTGTCATGAAACTTTAAAACCTTGAATGTTTATTACTCATTTATCCTTGTGCTTTTGTAACCGTCATAATAAAACCATCAGCCAAACTCCAATCTTTGACCTAGAAGTCTTTACAACTAAACATTTCCTGAGTATTTGTTAACGTCTGACAGTCCTTGTTGAAGTGTTCATTGCCCAGCCTGAACTTAAATTTCCTTTAGACTTGGCTAGTTATTATACAGTCTTTCTCTGACAACTACTGATTGATCGTTGGTATGAAAATACCCACTAGAGGACCCTTTTTTATTAAGCCTGCTCAAACTTCCCTTAAATTTTTAAATGAAGTTCTTCATGCAAATTTCCCCGTTGCCTGTTTGTCTAAAAAAGCCATACTCGGATACTAATCGTTACTAAAAGAACGCCGGTCTTTCAGTAAAGTCCCTGCTTCAACACCATAGTAATATCAAACTATTCATCATACATGTTAACCCCCCCCAATGGTATCGAAAGGACTATCGTGTATTTGAATGGTATTGTATCAATTTGAAATTCTAGTAAAAAACACCAGTGCATTGTTTAACTTTATTAAAAATAAAGTTCTAATACTAAATCGTAACAAAAGTTAAAATGAAGTTGTTAACAAAAAAGTGAAGTTATCTTTATACATAGGGACATACAAAACTTAGGTATCAGTTGCTGAAACGAAGTGTTTCTATAAAATGCTTATAGGGGATAATTTGTCTGTGGCCTCTTAAACCTATAACAAGCAGGTGAAGTAACTGTTAACATGCAACCCCTTCAGAAATCCAACCAATTATCCACTTATAACTTAAAATCACTGCTAAATAGATGTTAGACCTATTTCAGACTTTCAGCATTTCTCTGACCAAAGTAACCATCAGCATCAGCCCACTGTGACAAGCTCACAGATGAGCAAAGTCATTGCTGCTTGTGTCTTTGCTGATAGTCACTCCTGTTTCATTCCAGTGTTTAGTTTCAGCTGTAAACATCCCACCATGAAGTTTATGAGGAGGCAGACTGAAGTTGACCCTTGTGTACGTACTCCAGAGCTGTGGCAATGGTCCTCATGTCCATCTCAATACTGCGGGCCCAGTTCTCCACATCCCCAATTTCCTGTTCAAAAGAGAGTACAGAAACAGAGTTAATGCCACCGCTGTGTCCACCTACTTGCAACAGGGAAGCTTTCAACATTTCCCTTTAGCCCCGGCATCCCTGTGAGGATGACATAAGCTAGATAATTGCAGAGGGAGTGGAAACCAATTCATAAATTGCTTTTACCACCTGTCAAATCCGCTCAGATCTAGGACCTGTGTCAAAGCCCTTGAACAAAACTAATCTGCTTTAGTGAACCTGATAAAGCATTTTTTGATGAGTCATTGAGCTCATCGTTTGAAACAAAATACATTTTTTGTGGTATTATTTATTTTAGAAAAAAGGTTTACTGTGGGATAAGGTGATACATATGATTAAGTAGTATTACTTGTGATCTCAGCACTGACGCTGTATTTTAAATCCCATACCAACATGTTGTTAAGCATGCATAAACAGTATGTGAGAAATCTTTGTGTGAAACTTATAGTTCATGAATTGCACTATTGTGCATAAGTCATAATGATCGGTTTTACATTTAAGAGGGTCACACATAGAGCTAAACCCAGTCATAATACATCCAACATTCAACTTAATTAAATGTGATACTGACTGCAAATGCTGTTGATTTCATATTGCAGTGTCTTACCTTTAGGGCCTGATTGAAACCCTCCACCATACTGATCCACTGAGCAGTTTGTTTGGAGAACTGACTCGCCTGCACTTGAAGAGTCTTCACCTCGTGGTCGAGCTTACGCTGGTTCACATATGCCTGGGCAACACTAAAGAAAAACCGGAAACAATGACACACTATTATCAATACAAAAAATAAACATGTAACAAATTGCCCAGTATGGCATGTGAGAGTTAAATTGTATTTGACAGTCCAAAGTCTAAATCATTAATTTCTCGACTTATACAGAAAGCATACTGTAATATAAAAATCAGACTTACCAGGTCACTAAAGGATTTTAGCCATAATCTTTTTCATAAAGGAACAGCACAACAACGGTCTTTGCATTCCACTCGTTTTTTAAGCTGATTGTCTTGGTTTAATCAGAACTTTCACAATGTTGAATGAAATTACTTCAATCATAAAAGTAACTAATCAAACAAATACACTTATCAACTGCTGCCCATTCTTCTCAAAAGTGAGGATTATAATTATTTTAACTTCCATACCTTTAGGTTTTGAACTTTTGGCAATAGATAACAAGCCATTACAACCAAAACCTGTTGAACATTGGTATTTTTAACTATTTCTGCCATTTAAGTGGCAAAGTCTTTGTTACATTAGAGCTGACAATTACTTACTTAGCCGATCACCAGAAAATACATTATTCTTTTGTTAATTTCCAAGCATAATGCCAAATATTTTCATTAGAACTTCTCAAAATGTAAAGATTTATAGCATATTCTTGTGTTATATTGTTGTTAACTAAATATATTTGGGTTCTAGACTTTAAGAAACAGAAATGAGCACAATTGAGGACATAACAGCCTTTATTCAGGTTTTAAAAAAAAAAATGTATAGACCATATGAGCCATCAACAAAAAATTGGCAGATTAATCAATAATACAAATAGTGCGTGCCAGGATGTCAACACATCCTTACTGCCACCACCATTACCTGACTCTACTCCACTATATTCAAAAGGGAAATGTTGTACATTTTACTCCAATATTTCTTTTAAAACAAGTTGCTAGTTACTTTTCGGATTCTAATAACGCAAAAAATACAAAATCAACAAATAAATGATTTTTCATTAAAGGCAAATGTAAATTAGGATCTTACTGACCTTGTAAAGTAGTTAGACTTATATAGTTCTTTATAAGTATTTCTATTTTACTTAAGTACAAGACGTGAGAGTACCTCTCCCTGCACTGCTTTGAAACGTATCATGAGGATGTCTGTTTAACCTCAGGAAACAAACAGAAACAAGTGGGAAGTTAGGTTAAAAGCTGCATTGTCATACCCAACATTGAGGTGGTCCACCAGAGCTTCTGTCAGACAGGTGGCCGCAGAAATAGCCTCACGCCTGCGTCTCTCTGTGCAAGTAAAAACATCGACACAGACAATATATCATGAATATAACTTCGGACCTACCAGGCCCTCTGACACACTCTTTGTTTTTAGCATCTGTTAGCATGATAGCTAACCAGCTAGACAGTCACTCACCCTGCTGCTCCTTTCGCTCATTTTGCTTCGCCTGGTGCTCCTTCAGTAGACGGGACAACATCTTAGTGATATTTGGGTTTATATCGCAAATGTTTTTTCTTTTAACTATCTGAATAACATTGTTTTTAATAACAGAGCCGTACGGGAAGCTATCAGCTGACAATTGAAGCCGCTATCACGAGACCAAGCTCGAGGACTACAGGAGTGGGCGTGCCCAAAAATGGCGTCTCGCATGTCGCCATTTATCATTATCAACGTAATTTTATTATGTTTGTGTAAATAATTAACGCAACACACAATGAAGGAGTGAAAACATAAAACACCCCTGATAACGAAGAACCTGAAGGCATATAAGGGCTTTTATAAATAATTTAATTATGAAAATTGGTTTCATGGTGATGTCAATATCAGTTTCAACGTCATGCCGTTTTAGCCTTCAAAATAAAAGTCGAAATGATTAAAAACAATCTTACAGCTTCTGTTACTTCCACCACTATCATGAGAATGTTCAATAAATACCATAAAGTAACACAAATGTATCCGCTGGGAAAGAGAAGCAACTCATTATTTTTCAAAACTACCATTTCCAAGGCAAAAAAAGGTAGAATTTTTTAATTGTGCACAAAGATTGAGGATACTGCACACATGCAAAAAAGTTCATTTTTCACAAGGTCTCGGTCATGCGACCTTCATCAGATTAAACATTAAGTGACCATCATCAGGTAAAACTTAATGAAGGTCAATTGATGTTTTCATGGCTGAAATGCTGAAATTACAAATAAAGCTTTTTGCACGTAAATGACAGTGTGAGGGAATCCTCTCTATTTTTGGATATGGAGTACAAGGCTGCACTTTACAATTTAACTTGTAGTTATGTTGTGGATACTGTGGAGATCCTATTTTATTCTGAAAGTCTCACACCGGAAAAGCTGGTCTTGTTCTGGCTAGCGGAACACAAGGCTGCTCTGATGGCAGGCAGCTACCTGTCAACAACCTAGGCAAAGCTGAAACTGAAGCTTGTGCGGCCCTTTGTCGTCTGCTTCTGTCAGGTAAGGTCATCTAGTCTTTCGCTGAATTTAAGATGTGACATTTTCTCGACTGAACGATCGAAGCCGCTCAAGGAGCCGGGCGATGTTAGCATTACGAGCGTTAGTCAATGTGTGGTTAGCTAAAGGCTCGGTTGTCAGGACGGCGGCGAACAAAGTTGTTCCAAGTGGTGGAACTTCTCTGTTTCTCTCAGTTATTCCCACCGATATTTACATTTTAGCCTGTATTACATTTTAGCAATATCCTAATCGAAACCGTTACCTCTTAAAAGGCTTATGTTTCAAGTAGTCTCGATAACAGATTTCCTACTGGCTAACATCCTGCTAACCTGACAGATAAAGCTATTAAGCTACAGTTGTACTGCCTTCATATTTCAGATAGCAGAGAGCGCGTCGTCTCTTTGATAACTCTATGCCACCGACATATAAATTATAAATTATATTTACGTATCCTCCTTGTTTAGCATCTAAACTGCCTTCTTGTCTTGTCTTAGCATGTTGTCAAAGATTAGCAAGGGAGGTTTAGTGAGACTTACGCTAAATTAGCAAAGTTAAGAATGGGATTTTCCGTTATGGAAGGCACACGGCGGTTTCTTGAAATAGCTTAGCTTAAAGCCAGTCACTAACGTGCATTTTAGTGCAGTATAGCGAAACATTACATTTTCTAAATTAAACAAAGAGTGTGTAGGTTTGTAAAATACTGTATAAAATGAGCTAAAATCAGGCAACCATTAAAAGAGATGGCATTTCAGTGGGATAATATATTGTGGGAATTGTGTTAAATGTGTGCTCAGTTTACTCAAAAGTCACTCTATAAAGCATATTCACCTAAAATATTTAGTTTTTATTGTGATCAGTAAGTTGGGTTACATCTTTCAGTCAGCATCCCTACAAACATACTCTTTTAATAATTCAATATATCTGAAAAAATCATACCTAAGGTTTACTTTACTGTAATTAGATTGTCTCACCAATCCATACTTGCTACTGTATGTGAAGCCAATCAAATCAATCAATCAAAATTACTTTATTTATCCCCGAGGAGAAATTAATTTAAGGCAATATTTTCATGTGATGCTAGATTGATAGACAGATACTTCCACTGTTCCAGCAGCTCAGCATGAAGATAATGTGAAAAAAAACTGTACAATACAAATTAATATACAAAGTGTAGGAATATATAATAGCTGTTAAATGAGTGGGTTTTACTGTATATGTCATGTGTAATGCTTTTAGATAATGACAGTGCAGGCTATGCAAAATAGGGTTGCAATGATGTACTGGAATCACAGAAATAAAAATTGCTGGTCATCATACCTTGGACATTTGCTTATCTATGGATTTATTTTTTTTATTTTTTATTTTCAACAGAGAGACTTTTTTCACATTCTTCATTTAAAAAAGGTTTTGGAAGCACAGGAGCATTTGTTAATCCCCCCAAATCTCTGTATGTTTTTTCATGATCTTAAAGGTAATTGTAACTTATAGTAATGATAATAATACTTTTGTTATAGTGGATACCAACTGAAACTGTGAAATTTTCTGCGAAGGTTACAATGCTTTGCATTGCAGTTCTTGTCAAATTAAATGTTAAGTTAAATCAGTGCAGGTTTTTAGGCTTGTGTTAGTCTTTAGTCCATGATGGGAGAAGTGAGGCCTTACCTCCCGAACCTCCTGACCTGACACAGAGGCGACATGTTGTGTCAGGAGATGTGAGCTGGCAGGAAGAACCTCCTGTAGCTGTCCTTGTCACAGCTGAGCTGGATCAGTCTCTCACTGAATATGCACTGCTGTTTGACCAGGTGATCATAAAGAGGATTTGAGATACTTTCCATGATGCACAACACTTTGTGCAGCATCCTTTTCTCCACTACCATCTCTGATGGATCCAGTGTGATTCTCAGAACAGAGTCAGCCCTTCTGAAGAGTTTGTTCAGTCTGTTTTTGTTAAAGTCTCTGATGCCACTACCCCAGCACATTACAGCAAAGAGAAATGTGCTTGCAACAACAGGATCTGTAGTTTGTTGCACACATTAAAGGGACCTGAGTTTCCTCAGGAAGTGGAGTGTGCTCTTTCCTTAGCAACCCAATAGCCTAATCACTCTGTAAGTAGGTTACCTGCATAGAATGTTCTGTGTTTACATATGATGTCATTGGTTGCAGGTCCTTTCGGTGTAGCCAAAAAGGCTGCAGTGTTATGGATGAACCATGAAGGCCCAGTTACAAGTCACAGGTAAGTTTTCAGTCATTGCAAGATTTGTAAGCTCATATATCATCAGAAATGAGATACATATTGAAAAAATAGGTAAAGGCAGAGTGTTCAGTCTTGTTTGACTTTGGATATGCTACAGGATATTTGCATATAGTAAAAAAGTCCCCATAGTAAAAACAAAAGCTGTCATTCAATACATGACGGCTTCAGGAAGTGGATGTTTATATGTATATGTTCGTGCCATAAACAAGTTGTTGTATTTTTATTAAATGCAACAATAACATTGACTAAAAGTTATATTTCTTACAATTTCATTGTGGTGTTTGCTCCTATCTAGTGCTTTCAGCCAAGCTGAAGGAAAACAAAAAGAACTGGTTTGGTCCCAGCCCCTACGTTGAGGTAGCAGTGGATGGCCAGTCAAAGAGGACTGAGAAGTGCAACAACACACACAGTCCCAAATGGAAGCAGGCTGTCACAGTGTGAGTATGACTTTTGTGTTTTTGCATTTTGATATTTTTTTCAAAGCGATTCACAGTTGACTTTGGGTTTTTTTTCAGCATCAGTGCAGGTCATCCTTAACATTTTTCTGTGGTTTTGACTTGTAATTTTCTCACTTTTCAACAGAATTGTGACTCCGGTCAGCAAGCTGATCTTTCGTGTTTGGAGCCACCAGACACTGAAAGCAGACATACTGCTGGGAATGGCTATACTGGAGATCAGTGAGACCCTTAAAGCTAATGACCTGAAATGTGAGTTCACATTATTTTGTCTTCCTAAAATGTAATCTTTTCTTTTCTTGAAGTCAAACAAACTTTGTGCTATATATCTTGTTATGGCACAGGACTACTTGGTAGAGTTCACCTTGACTGGTATTTTTAATTTCAACTTTTGAACATGGAAAATATGTGTTGTCCAAGGAGCCAAGTATGGAGCTAATATTATTAGGCTCCCACAGAATAATATAATGTTTTCAGGCTAAACTCTCATCACATGGCTTGCTTATTTCAGGATAATAAAACGTTGGATTCATTGTAATCTTACCTTTGTGTGTCTGTGTCTATCAGCAGCATATTATGTTTGGCAGATGTTGCTCACAGACTGTGCACAGTTGTGTAAGAGTGCATATCTGTATGTGTTTATTATGAGAATGCTTTATTGGGCTTTGATAAGCTTAACAACCAACCTGCACAGTACTCAGTAGGTTCTCTTTTCCCTGGGACACAGGCCTAATCTTATGACCTTCTGCTTGCTTGGAGTCTGTTTACAGCCTAATGCAGTGGCTCACTTTGGCATGTGCAAACCATGTGACATTATAGTCTGGTCTGTATTCTTTATAGCTGCTTACTTTTCATTTGGCAATAGTCAACAAGGTTCTAAAAACCCTGCTAGTAGCCCCTCGGGGCCATGCTGCCTTTTACACCCCATGAGACTAAAGTGTTGTGAGCTGACAGAGTCACTGTTGCTGCCATCTGTAGAGCCTCATACTTTCACCAGCAGGACTGAAAGCGGTAACCAAATACCCTGAGAATGAGACGATTATGAAGGGCCAGAGAGGAGGCCCTTTTAAGGAAAATGTCTCTTAACTTTAATCTCAGATTTTTCATTGGAAAAAACTATGCACAGTCAAAAGAAATTCCTACTATCCCAGTGCATCAATAGCGTCATCTGTTTTCATTTTGTTGTGATGGGTCAATGCGGGTGTTTGTGTGATGAGTGTCCCTAAGGCATGATGTCAGTCTAGCAAATAATAAGCACCTGTTTAATTCTGTACTCTCCCCAGTATGTGAGGTGGTGCAGACACTGCAGCTGTGCTCTGACAGAGACCCTCGGGATGTTGTTGGTGACCTGTCAGTCTGTCTAGACGGCATGCAGGTAGACCCAGAGACCTTTGCCGCAGCAGAGAAAGAACAAGGTGAGCAACCACAGGAACACTTCAAAATGTTAACAATGCATATATATATATATATGTACAGAACTCTATTCATATACATTAGCTATTATTAGATTTTCTGTTCCTTTCTAGGTCATTTGTCTGATATTCATCAATAGTGAAAAAATGCTGCTGCAGTTGATTATTTATTTTGACTCCTGATACACGAGACAAACTAGCTAGAATTGTGGAAGTTATTTTCACTAAAATGACAATATGCTGAAATGTTATTATAATATTTGACCCTGCTAATGTAAATTAAAAACTGCCCACCCCAACTTTAACTTTGCTATTCAACTGTAAAACATCCATCTTCATACATATCTTGGTCACAATTCTTTATTAAATAACTGTTGCTATAACATCCCAAATGATTTAACAATATGCCACACAATCTTTTTCTCTGTAGTTCTAGTTGCTGTTCCAAATGGAAATGCAAAGCAAAATGGAGACACTGGCAACAGGTTCAGTATTTTTTTTATCCACTGACATATGCATGCTTCTTTATGAAAATCAAAGGTTAGGAGTTTGGTAAAACAAAAGCATCTCCTGTATCATTTGTTTGTTTACTTATAGCAAATAATCATTGTATACATGTAACTTAAAAAATATCTTGATTCTGCAGGTCCAGCAGAGACACATCTCCCTCCAGTGACTCAGAGGAGTGGGTCATTGTACCTAATGGTCATGCTGTCAATGGAACAGGTTCTCCTTCACGGTCTCCAGGTGGCTCCAACTCCTTGCGTCCTCCCAGACCAGCCCGACCTCCTCCTCCTATGCCTCACAGACCAGCCGCCTCGCCAAGTAGGAAAAGCACAACATAGAAGACTTAACAATACAGCTTTAGCTACATTACATTTTTACATTCTCACATTTATTTTCTTTGTGTGTGCACTGTGTTTAAAGCAAATACACCTGCAAATTAATTCACAGACTTAAAACGTTTTCTTCTCCGACATCCGCCCACCTCTCTCCGCAGCCTCTTCCAGCAGCTCCTCGCCAAGTGAACTGAGTGAAGGTCCAGCTTCAGATGGCTCCTCTCAGGCGTCAGCTAGTGGGTGTTCAAATCAGCAGGATGACTCAGCTGCTGGAGCAGCAGGTTCTTCACAGACAGCAAGTGGCCCCAAACCAGGGACCTCTGCCTCTGCAGCTCTGGCCACAACAACCCCCAGAGTCGCCCCTATGAGCAACGGCCCCTTACCACCAGGGTAAAAGATTAAGGCACTACACTTAGTTCTGCAAGTCATCACTGTAGCCATGTTCACAAGCATATTAGATAACAGCCTTAGAAATATAAATGTATATGTGTTGATATTGTGTTCTGTAGCAAGGTTTTAGGTATTTTAAGTATTTTTTTCAGTTACAGCATCAGTTTGTTTTGCAGTCGACCTCTATCTGGTTGTCATTGCTCACTCACCTGTCTCTGCAGGTGGGAGCAAAGGGTGGACCAGAACGGTCGGGTGTACTTTGTGGATCATATTGAGAAAAGGACAACCTGGGAACGGCCTGATCCTCTGCCTTCTGGGTACCAACATACTTTTATACTATGAATACCAACACAGTTCTTGCTCTTGGCTGTGTTTATAATAGTATAAAATTATCTCAGATTTGTTCAATCATGTATAATATCCACTTTTACCATTACTGTAGAGCGGCACTCTTCTTTTTTCACATTTACGTTTATTAAATGTCATGTCTGTGATTCACTTTTTGTCCTACACTGTCAGCTTAGCACTGCCTTCTTTTTGCCTTGTTTGCTGTAGGTGGGAGCGCAGGGTGGATCCGATGGGTAGGGTTTACTATGTTGACCACATTACCCGAACTACTACCTGGCAACGCCCCACGCAGGAGTCGGTGCGTAACTATGAAGAGTGGCAGCACCAGCGCAGCCAACTGCAGGGAGCCATGCAGCAGTTTAACCAGAGGTTCATTTATGGGGTGAGAGAAATAACTGTATTAGCTGATGGATTTATTACATTCACTGTCCCTGAAGCACCGTTTGAACAAACACAGCACACAAACATGCAGTCAAACAATGATAACAGTTCTGGCCTAGTTTTAACCGGTACTGTGTTAGAAAATGTTTTAAAATCCTGAATCCGTTAATGTTCCCATCTACATGGTACTTTATATAATGATCCGGTGTCAACGAACATGCAAATATTGATAGTTTTGTGTTCATAATCGTTCATAAGTGCTGAACTGATCTTTTTGGTGAGCACCTTCCACCTTCACCACATGAATGTGAAAACTGCATTTCGTGTCAGACTCTGCACATAAATCACATGGAAGCTTGAACATCCAAGTGAAGTAACAAGCAGAACTAGTTATCTCTGTTGTACAACTGTATAATATGTTATAGTTAAGGATCTCAACATTTTTGCTTTACTCCCAAAAACGAAGTGACTTATATAACTTAAACCCTAGGCAACGATTTTGATGTTCCCATTAAATGTTTACTTCATTTTTACAGGCTGCAGGCTGCTCACATGCATTACAAAGCTCACAACTATTATATCTGTTTTGTTTGCTTGAAATAAATCCTTTTAACACAAAAATAAAATAAAACCATAACCACCTTGAGGGTTTCCATAGAAAGCACAGAAACACTATTGTAAACTGTCAGTCTTTAACATTTCCTGCCAGAACATAATTGTGTTGCATCTGTCTCTGTTTCCCAATGTTTTTGAAGTCTAATTTGGCTCTAATGTCTGAAAGTGACTCATATGAGGATGGCTTTTTATAACTCTGTATGATCCTAATAATGGATACCATGACTTTTGTGTTGGTTGAGAAAACTCAAAATGTTAACACCCAGTGGGAATAGAGATAAGAATGCTATGTGGTCTGTTCTATTTATTTTATGATCATGTGAACTCCACTACAGCTCTGTTTGCTTTAACAGGATGTAACAAAGGCAGTTTTAAGACTTAACATGTGTCCCATTCTCTCTCCCTCAGCTTCAAGACCAGCTGGCAGCCACGGCCAACAAAGAGTTTGACCCGCTGGGACCACTGCCACATGGCTGGGGTAAATATCACTGAGCACTGGAAAATTATTTCAGTTGCGGTTACTGAAGTGCAAAAAAACACAATAAACATGTTTTCAGAACTGTGATGTTATGAAATGCATGACAGCGAAATGACACTAAAATATATATTCAACATGTTTTATGTCAGAGAAGAGAACAGACACCAATGGCAGAGTGTATTTTGTTCATCACCCGACTCGAACGACACAGTGGGAGGACCCCAGGACACAAGGGTGAGTGTCTGCCTGTGCCTGTGTTAAATAACATGTAGCTCGATACTGTCCTACCGTCTTATATTACTTAATATAAAAGGTTTGGCCTGACTATGCTGTAGTTTTACTTTATTGCCTCTAAGTGGCGCTAATGTGTCAGCAAGCTGCTCGGCTCCAGGATCACTGAAACGTAGAAAGTCTGACATGAGAGTAGTAGAGAATGGAGAGCCCCAATTTCATCCTTCTTTTAGAATTTTAACACTTTATTAGATTTCCATGAAGTATAAATAATAACTATATAAATATACACAGACACAAGACAAGTTAAAAAGATTAAAAAAAAAATATATATATA
>CAFUXE010000560.1:1000594-1024553 GCA_903364295.1 Serranus cabrilla | reverse complement strand
ATATATAATTAATATATAATGGTTATTTCTAAAATAATAAAATGTCAAAATTCATCCCACCATACAGTCAACAGAACTACAGAACTAAAAGCTTCTTATAATATATTGATTGTATTATTTGTATTGACCTTTTTAACAATTGATGCATTTGATGTTTATTTATATGTATTTGTCTTGTTCAGGCTGCTCAATGACAAACCCCTGCCAGAAGGTTGGGAGATGAGGTTCACTGTGGATGGTATTCCCTACTTTGTAGACCACAACAGGCGAACCACAACCTACATTGACCCTCGCACAGGAAAATCTTCACTGTAAGTTCTTTTTTAACTGTTGGCATTGGGGTGAGTTGAAAACACCTCTTGCAGGAGCAGGACTTCACAACATCTGCCTTTTTATTAAACCGATAACTTGAGAGATTCAGATTTATTTAACTGAGATATTATTGACATTGTTCCTAAAAGCAACCCCTTTCATTTTAAACAGAGTAATTTGATTTATGTTCACATTAATTTAAATCAGTGGTGGCATCACATCAGATGATCCTCATTACAGTGGTACAATGGCAACATAATTTCACATCACTTTGAGACATGCATTAACTAAATGAGCTTGTTGTATGGAAATTGAAAATGGTTCTTTCATCTTTTCCACAGTGAGAATGGACCACAGATAACCTATGTCAGGGACTTCAAAGCCAAAGTGCAATACTTCAGGTTCTGGTGTCAGGTATGTGCTACACCACTGGTGTTGAAATGCTTTATCTCCCATGAGTAGAGTATCTATCTTTATCTTTATGTGCAAAGATGTGAAAGTTAATGCTCACTGTTGTTCAAAGCATTATGGTCTAAAATGTAAGTATTGTTTATATCTTGCTTCTTTTCCCCCTCTCAGCAACTGTCGATGCCTCAGCACATTAAGATTAACGTCTCCCGGAAAACCTTGTTTGAGGATTCATTTCAACAGGTAATGGATTCAATATAATGTCTACTTGTCAGTTGTTTGTTTAACCGTTAATACCCCCATGTTGGAAGGGGCTGGAGATCTAAGGGGGAGATGGCAGGTAAACAGTAGGTGCCACTTATGATCTGCAGAAATATTTCAATGCAATAGATGGAGCATGAGAAACACTGCATAGGATTAACATACATTTTTCGAGATCGCCAGGGTTAACACTGTTGTCTTGTCTAGGTGTGTAACTATTCTTATTCTTTGTCTGCATTCAAAGATCATGAGCTTCCACCCTCAAGACCTGAGGCGGAGACTGTGGATTATTTTCCCTGGAGAGGAAGGCTTGGACTACGGAGGTGTGGCCAGGTAATGTCAACTGAATTTTTTTTTGTACAGTTGTGTCGTATTGAATGACTCCTAAGGTGTGTTTTGTTCTCATTTGTATCTTTTTGTTTGACAACACCCTTGCCTCACAGAACCTGTTGTACTAATAGCTGCACAAAATGTAATTTCAGATTTAAAGTCCTGCTCATCAAGGTTTTTAAAAACATCCTCAACCAGTATGACCGCTTCCACGTAATTGTTTCTTTTTTGTGCTTTTAAATACAGGGAATGGTTCTTCCTGCTGTCTCATGAAGTACTGAACCCAATGTACTGTTTGTTCGAGTACGCTGGCAAAGACAATTACTGTCTGCAGATCAACCCTGCCTCCTACATCAACCCTGATCACCTCAAGTACTTCAAGTTCATAGGACGCTTCATTGCCATGGTATCTGCAGTATTACTTAGTGTCCGATCAGTATTTGAACTAAATGTAATAGTATGACTACTTTTGCCCACAAGATGGATTGATTGTGTGGCAAAATTAATATTGATCATGTGTTATTCATGCAATGTTGTTAACAATCAATCATAATTTAACTCTTAGAATAACATCACATATGTGAAATTCAAACATACATGTTGACTCTACCCTTATTGATCTATGACAGAATGGCCAATCTCTTCTCATACTATTAATTTTTTTTAATGCATTTCTTCACTCAGTTGTCTTGTGTTGTTCCTTTCTAGGCCTTGTTCCACGGCAAATTCATCGACACAGGTTTCTCCCTGCCCTTCTACAAGCGTATTCTGAACAAACCTCTGGCTCTCAAAGACCTGGAGTCCATAGATCCGGAGTTTTACAACTCGCTCATCTGGATCAAGTAGGTCTGAGGGTGGAAATGCACTTATTTGCCCTCCTGCCAAGAGTTCAGTTAAAAATCAATACCTTGATTATGTGCCAGACTGTTCCTCAGCCTAGACACAAAGAAGTTACTGGTTGCAGCCAAGAAGTAGTCTGTATAGCACAAAACAAACTGTTACTTTTGCAATGTATTTAGAGGCGCTGGTGGGTGGATGTCTTTTGTTAATAATGATAATGACTCTCTGGCCTGCAGGGATAATAACATAGAGGAGTGTGGTCTGGAGATGTTCTTCTCCGTTGACAAGGAGATCCTGGGTGAGGTCACCACCCACGAGCTGAAACCAGATGGAGGGAACGTACAAGTAACTGAGGAAAATAAGGAGGAATACATCAGGTACATATGCATCCTCTGCTGCTTCTCAGGCACCATCTGTCTTCACCTGCCACGTTTACCTTCCCTTTTATGTCCAACACATTAGTGGAATAGTATATTTATCCATTTATAATGGAGAGGAAGTGCTAATTCATAAAATAACTGCATTCTTTACTGTATATTCGACAGTAGAATGACACCATTTAACCCTTTAAGGTCTGAGGTTATTTTGGCTGTTTTTCTATAATTGTCATACTTACGTACATATATACCATATTAGAATGTGTTCTATTTCTGTATGCAGGTTGGTGGCAGAGTGGCGGCTGTCCAGAGGTGTGGAGGAGCAGACTCAAGCATTCTTTGAGGGCTTCAATGAAGTTTTGCCCCAGCAGTACCTTCAATACTTTGATGCTAAGGAATTAGAGGTACTGAAATAACTATACCTGCTCTCCAAAACTTTTACCAAAGCAGCAAAGTGATGTTTAGAGTAGTGTTTGTCCTTCTAAAAGGTCTTAAATCTGCAATGAAAAGTTTGTGTGTTACTTTCAAAAATAAAGATGTTGCTTCCTTCTTGCCTGTAGGTGATGCTGTGTGGGATGCAGGAGATAGACCTGGTGGACTGGCAGAGAAACACAATCTACAGGCACTACGCCCGCAGCAGCAAACAGATCCTTTGGTTCTGGCAGGTTGGTCCAAACTGTTTATTCTTCCACACTGTCCTTTTCAGTCAAACTGTAAGATTAAACACCATTTCTAATCCATCCCTTACCACTTTAAGATACTTTTATCAGAGTGGATTAATTATGCACAACTTAAATACATTTTTTCAATAACATTCTTAAGGAAAAGTACACAAAATCTGTTTAGTTACATTATGGTTTACTGTTACTTTAGAAACTGTGAGCCTTCCCCGAGTCCAAACATTTTTATTTTTTATTCTTAATAAGCAAAGAAAATCTTAGGAATTTAGGAGAGATATATTAGAACCCTAATTCCAAATAAGTTGGGATGCCCTGTAAAACATAAATTATAAACAGAATGCATCACATTCAGAGTTGTGTTATTATTTTAAGTATATCATTAATTGTTTGGTATTAAAACAAAATGATGTGCTGACAGTTTGTGAAGGAGATGGACAACGAGAAGCGGATGAGGCTGCTGCAGTTTGTCACAGGAACCTGTCGCCTTCCTGTCGGTGGCTTCGCTGACCTGATGGGTATAAAAAATAGACACATACACACTCACACGCAGTATATCATATTAGAATGGACTTTTTTGATTACATTTTTCTTTGCTTGTTTATTAATATAGGAAGCAACGGTCCTCAGAAGTTCTGCATCGAGAAAGTGGGCAAAGAGAACTGGCTTCCACGAAGCCACACGTGGTAAGGCCGATTATTCTTCCTCAGGCATTTATAAACCTTTTAAAAATGTCTATTACATAGTTTATTTATGTACATGGCTTTTTATTTATTTATATACTTTACTACTGTTTTTCTCTAATAGATTTTTTCATTGCTACTTATATTTTATTATTGTATTTATTGTGTTTTCTTTGTCATTTTGTATTTACTATTTTTCTTGAGAGATATTTTTATTACATCTTATATTCTATTATTATATTCTCCTCAAAATACCTTTTAAATATGATTTTACTATTTATTGTTCTTCCTTCATGGGGGCTTCCAGAGAAAGAATTTAACATAATTGCACTTGTATAACTGGAGTTGCAATAACATTTTAAATCTTGAGGCCTCGGGTATGGGACCATATGTCCAGACTGATGCAGGATTAAACGTTTATGGCCAAACCCTCTTAGTCATTTCTGATTCAACTAGGCACCAGCCTTCCTTTTATTGTCGGGCAGTAATTTGGCATTGGAAGTCATATAATATTGCGTGAGAATGCGTTGTTGTTATATCTTGAGAAAGACAGTTTAGACAGTGTTTGTTTACCACATGTTCTTATACAGCGTCAGCGCAATCTGTGAAGTATGTGACATTTCCCACTGGATAAGTCAGAATCTCATAAATCATGCAGAACGCAAAACATTTAATTTATCAGCAGTTCTGTCCAAATCTGTTCCATATCTATAAATAATTTAAGATGAAAAGTAATCTAGTTTCTTTCTCTTTTCTCCATATAGCTTTAATCGTCTGGACCTCCCTCCTTACAAGAGCTACGAGCAGCTGAAGGAGAAGCTCATGTTCGCCATAGAGGAGACAGAAGGCTTTGGACAGGAGTAATGCAACATGAGCAGGAGCTGCAGTACGGGATGGAGCGCTGTGTGCACGGAGGAGCCAGATCCATTTCATACAAGAGCACTTTTCCACAGATTCTCCTTGCAGCTGGGAGCTGCTTCTAAACCGGTAGATGGACGTAACAACTCTTCATTTTCTATCATATGAGTCATGCAGTATCAACTGTTTTCAAGCTGTTTCGACACAGATTCATTTATCTCCCAAGAGACCTGTGAACTCTCCTCCACCCCTGTTTCACTTTTCACCTACATGATCAGTTCCACCCTAATCCAGCTGATCTCACTTCTCCCTGGTCAGCCCACTATCGGGCGACTGAAGCAGAAGAGACGCCTTTTTCACCCCGTCATGTCTGCACTCGCTGTACGTTGCGCAAGTGCAGTTTCTGCACGTGTTTGTCTTCAGTTTCTACCTGTGAATTTGTGCAGCAGTAACACCTTGAAGAGCCGCCCTGTCGGGTCTATGCACTAGAATGAATAATTTTAGAGAAAAAACACATAATTGTGCGTTTTGACTTAAAATACAGAAGTTCATATCTAAAAGTAACATCAAAGGCACATTTATGGTTTTGGGTCTTTCAGACTCTGCTTTTATTCTTTTTGAAGATGAATGAATGGATGTTTTTTTTTTTTAACAGCTGACTGACTCCTGTAGCACATATGCAGTTTCGTTAATAACTTTGATAAATATGATCATGCTAGTTGTAATGATAATTTCTCTTCTTCTGGCAGATTGCTTTCTTAACTTTTTAATGAGTTAAAACTTCTAACTAGTTTGCACATAGTTAGGTGAGCAGTAAGAGGGTTGTGATTGTTCTTAAGAGAGGTTGTATTTTTATGTGCAATAGTTTTGTAGAAAACAATTTTGCCAATAATAGAGCCAAACAGTGATTTGTTTGATCATTTTCTTACACTTTGATAAGTTTCAGCACCTACAAACCCGATTGGGAAAAAATTGAAATGCTGTGAAAAAACGTAGTAAAAACAGAATGCAATGATTACATTCAGTTTTAAAAAGACAAAACACCTGATGCACAGGCTGGTAAACCTTTGTAAATATGTACACTCGTTCTGAATTTGATGCATTCTGTTTTTGTTTACTTTTCATAGCATCCCAAGATTTTTGGAATCGGGGTTGTACTATTGATTTTAAGTCTCAATATGAAATAGAGAACATTTGCATATTTGCAAGTGTGCATGGTGAAACTGGTTTGGTGTGATTCAATTTGAAAACTTTGCCTTCCCAAAATGATCCGTGCTGTATTTATTATCAGCCTATTTGACCATGAATGGCCGCTTCCTTTACCAGTCAGGAAGACTGAAAGGAGTGAAGTGTTTTCTTGATAATTCTGAGCTGCTACTAATGAAGTGGGAGCTTTAAGATGTATTGTGTAATAGAGGTACAATGATTTGTTGAATACTGATCTAGTCCCACTGAAAGGTAGCCAATTCTCTGGTAGATGTTCAGATTTAAGTATTATCCTAGATCAGTAATGAAAATCCTAACTGTTTAACGTGTTAAGTGACTAATGCAGTTTATGTAAATATACTTACAAAGTAGAAAATGTGTTTAAAATCTTAATACATTTAGTTCACCCAAGCTGTGGACCCCTTTGAGTTGCAGGCATAAGTTGATAATTAAGATTTGAATTCATGTAATATAAGTGGCCCTAGTTTTATAGGGTGTTAGGTATTCAGATTTGTACAGTAGTATATTAGCATATTTCATGTCTTTTCCAAAAATAGCTCCGCTAACATTACACTTAGAATTTCTTTTTAGTGTCAGGTAGAGTATCTCTTTAAGAAAATGACTATTGAATCAATCTACCAAAGGATTTAATTTAATTTTTTTTAAATAAATCATTGAACTAAAAAGTCTTAAGTCACCAAGTGTAATCAGTCCATCCCCTAAACGATTACACAGTTCACATCTGTTGTCACTATTAAGTTGTTAGTTGTCCTTTATTATATTAGTGGGTAACACTGTGAGATACAAAAAAGTAGCTGAGCTACTTCACCTTAAAGGCACATTTAGTAGGATGTTTCTAAAAACAAACAAACATGGTATGTACAAAAATAATCTCATCTTTTATGACCTGCTGGAAGAACCCTGTCCTCTGCCTGTATTTTCTCTTTTTTAATTTTGCTGTATTTGGGACATTTCTGAGCGGGGCCTGGCTCACATTATAATCAGCGTCATCTGAATCAGCTGCTGAAATCTGAATATCACTAAAGTTTCTGGCTAATTAGATGTCGTTGAGTCAAATCCTACTCATTGTGCCTTTAAATACAAAATGAATAAAACTAAAGTCATATTTTTAAACAATTTATAACAGTCATAGCATCAAGCTGTGTATTGTGTGTGTACGCAACAAGGTGAAAAATACATGATATAACTTAATTTTGTATCCCAGATCATTGGAAAATCTTAATCACAAATTCAGTTTCAGCAAATTCACTTTAAGTTCTCAGTAAAAAGGACAAATTTTGTATGAATCACGTGGCTGTACTTTATTTCAGAATGTCAATGCAAGTGCTACATTAAAAAGGCCTAAGCTTTCCCTCAATGATTTTACAGGTGTATTTGACCCTCAGTCGTACCAGTTACTGCTCACTTTGTTCTTTATTGTGTCAGATGTTTCTTATTATCTCACATTTCCCCCCTTACTGGCAGTAATACACACATACACCTACAAACTCAGTGTGTACCTACTGGTGTGCAGACATGTAAAGAGATTATTGAAAAAAACAACCTTGATTTTAAAAAAGGTGTGTGATTAAACTGTTTACTGTTGAATATTTTTAACAGATTACAACTAATAATATAGCACCTTGACACTCCAAACTGGTTGAATTAACCACTTCACTGTTTAATCACTGCTGTGTTCCAGATCATGGAGCAGTTCAATGTATAGAAATATGCAAAATAGTGTTTTAGTTGTCCTGATTGCATTGTAAATCATGTTGATAGTGTAATCACTGTTTTTTGAAGCTCTAACTTTTTTGATAAGTGGAAGTCAATGGTTGAATACTATTTATTTGGAGGATGGGTTTCATGTAACAATGGACTGGATTGATTGAGGAAAAAAACAGTAATAAAAAGATTTAAACACTGGGCTCCTGCAAAGTTTTTCGCATTTATTCACAACATAATACACACATTCCATTACTTTTGTTTGTGTATGTCAGCTAATTAACTATAAAGCAACAACTGTTTTGCATATTGTCCCCTTAAAATATAATGTAAATGGTACTATACACCTCTTATTAGCAATAATTCCCATGAACGTCCACAACAATAGATTGCTTTTTACATGTTAATGCAACAGTAATAATGTTGTGAGAACACTAAGGGAGTTTTTACTGTTGTTCATTTGAGTAGATCTTGCTGATAATATTTGCTTAGTGTTTTTTCTTTTACTGAAGTAAAATATTTGAATACCTCAACTAATCGTACTTACTGATGCTTTCTCCTGTATTAAAATTAATAACAAAGAGGCAGCTTATGGTGCAAAGCAATACTGTTTGAATGTTTTAAAATGTGCATGGGTGTTGACTGTTATCAGATTACTGTATCAATGTACGCCCTTACAGTGGCTTTTCTGGATTTATCATGTAATCTCTTTCACTCCCATTTTAAGAATCCTAGAATTCACTATCACATTATGTAATATACAATAGCAAAATGACTAATGCATTTGCCAAAGTTACTCACCAAAGTTTGGAATGTGGCTTTACTGTACAAACAGCTACAACAGAAACAGTAACAACATAATTATGCAGTCCCCTCTGGCCCACATTGTTCAGTCCAGTCACACAGAGAAGGGAGAAAGCCTTAAGGCCCAACAGACTGCTGCCATAACCTGTTGTCTTTCACATTAGTGGATAGAAAACATCCAAAATACATACATTTAAGTGTATGTTAAGTGATATGTTTTTTTTTATTCCATAAAGCCGTATTGTGTTGTAAAATGTATGGAATTTTTACAATACACATCCTTAAAGGCTGTTCAAAAAAAATTCAAAAATTTTTAGGGTTTTTTTAACGGAGGACTTTTTTCATACATCAGTCATAATCTGATTTATTAAACAAAGCAATCCAAAAACCTTTTTTAATGTTATTTTCCATGTCCATTCTTGAAATGTATGCAAGGGTGCACTCATTTGCATTTTAAAAACAACATTTCGGAAAACTTGTACAAAGACAATTGTCCTAATGTCAGGCATCAACTAGGGAAGTTTCATTGTGATATATATTTATTAGACATGTTTACCCTACCCCACCAGAAGTCAAAATAAAAATATATTCTATTAAAACGCATTTTATTCATTAACAATATGCGCGCTTCTTTTTCAATCGTGTTACCAAAAACACCTTACTTTCACAGCTTGATTTACATAGGAACTTTAGTTATAATGCTGCACCACGGCGGCTTTTCGCTGTAACACATCATACAGGATTGTGTGTGCTGCATTAAATTGTGTCCTGTCGGTTCAGCTGAAAGTCATGGCAGGTCCTGATCTGATAAAAACTCTTCTGTATACCGTCAATAACCTGCTGCAGCAGCAGAAGTACCAAGCTGCGCTGGCTGTGCTGAAAGGATTCAGAAACGGAGCCGTGTGAGTGAAACACGTCCAATAACAACTAGTTTAGTTTCCTTCTTTAGCACACAGCTAGCTAGGAGGCTAACTGACAGGTCTTATCAGCTGAAGTAAGTTAGTGGCTTAGTTCAACTACTTGGAGCCACCGTGGTAACATACGGCAACAATAACAGCAGGTTTTATCGACTGTACTAAGAAGCACTGAGGATGTTTGACCTTGTTTTATAGATGTTTTGAAGCCAGGTGTAGTTCCAAACATCACTGACATTATAATGTGTTTTTTTCTCAGATATGGGGCCAAAATCAGAGCACCACATGCTCTGGTAATGACATTTCTGTTCAGGAGTGGCAGGTAAGGATCTGAGCTGTAACTTATTTCTAATCATCGGACATTAACTTGCTATTACAATACTCCCCACGTCTCTTGAAGGGAAAGTTAACCCCCTGTTAACCCGCGTCTCACCTGTTTATCAGTCTAGATTAATATGGTGTGGTTGCAGAGTGTTGGAGATATTGGCCATAGATTATTCTGCCTTCTCTTGGATATAATGTATTTAGATGGTACTTGGCTTGTGGTGTTTCAAACACCAAAAAAACGAAATATTTGTCTTTTTCCAGAAATCATGACCCAGTTACTCAAGATAATCCACAGACATTGTTGAAACGTGCTGACGAAAGTGCAAACCACTACACCACCCTAGTCCATATTTTGAGTTCAATGATTGTTCAGCCCTAGTAGGACCTGTATGAGAGTTAAAATAGATCCTACATGACGGCTCACTATAAGGTTTGTGGATTATGTTGAGAAATCAGTTCTTGATTTCTAGGTAGAGACTTTGCTGTTGAATTTTTCAAATGAAGTTTGTTTTGGCGCTTTGAACCAAACAACAGAATCTAGTTCCAATATATTCGATTGAGGGCAGACATCTTTACAGCCAATATTTCAAACACACTGCAACTCACACTGAAACAATGTAAGTTAATAAAAGCACTACAGGTAATTAAATACAATGTATTTTTGTGGTGAACTTTCCCTTTAAGTCTGATCACTTTTTTTCTTCTCTCTGATAGTTTGAAGGACAAGCTCAGAGCCATACTGAAGGCCACGTACACACACTCTCGCAACCTGGCATACTTTGTGTTTACATACAAAGGACTGCAAGCACTGCAGGAGAAGTGCCAGGGGAAGAGTTTGCAGTCTCACTCCTTTCTGGCCGCCTGTGTTGGAGGATGGTTAGTGTTTGGAGATAACAACAACATCAATAGCCAGGTATGATATCCCTGTAGTCCTGAAATCCCTGACTGTCACTTTTGGTTGATCTTAGATCCTATATACGTGAACAAGCACTCCATTATGGTGTTTTCTGACTTCAAAAAATCTTTATGATATTTAATACAATTTCTACAGAAGAATTTCCCCATTCTTTAGATTCTTTATGAATAAATATAGCAAGGCTTAAACATGACAACAATGCGTTTCTTTTCTGGGTTTAGCTACAGTCAATAACAGCAAAGTGATGTGTAATGATTGTTAACAATAATTTCAATATTTGTAAAAGTAATGAAAACAATCTTTTTGAGGTGGTGCAAATGTTCAAAAGACAGTAAAATACACGTAAAAAAAAAAGTCCAGACAATATTATGTATTTTTTAAGTAACAAATGAATGAACAAATCCAATAGATGTAAATAAATCAAATTTAGCAAGCAAATTTAAACCGGAGTGAATGGGGCGAGTGACAAGAGGACAGCAGTGTGAGTGAATGTGAGGAGGCGGAGCTATGTGGGCACTGCAACGGTGTGTGTGTGTGTGTGTGTGTGTGTGTGAGAAAACTCGCTGTCGGAGAGAAGAGAGAGCAGAAAGTGCAGCCGGTATTATTGTACAATGGTGAGTGAAATAAGTACTGGAACCATTTCCGAATCTTTATTTTTGACAACACTTCATCATCATTTACTTTAGTTCTTCAAGTAAATGTGCTCCGTCCGTTAAAACTCTTTACTCTTCTGTAGATCAACATGTACTTACTGTCGAGGATCCTGTTCGCTCTGTCTCGGCTGGCTGTAGAGAAAGGATTCATCCCCCAGCCCAAACACGACCCTTTCCCCCTCTTCGCCACGCTGGTGTGGGGCATTGTCCTGTGGCTGTTTGAATATTACCCTCACACCCTCCAGCCGTCGCTGCAGTCCTCCATGAACTACCTCTACCATGACAGCAACGTCTGGCACGACATTACGGACTTCCTTGTTTATAATAAGCCAAGGACTGTCGCTTAGACATGAAACTTTATCTGTATGGACCATACCTCTACAATACGACAATTGCATTATTATTATTTTTTATAATTACTAATATTCCAAATATTATTGAATGTTGCCTTTTTAAAATTATTACAAAAACATAGTTTGCACTGTAGGACTTTATTTAGTTTTTTTTAACTTTTGATTTATGGACATGTTTATCTTGAGTGCCAACTCACACCAAATTTCCAGCTAAAGACATTTAGCCTAAAATAGCAATAACTGTTTCTACGTAGTATGTTTTTTTGCTGATATTTCGGGTGATTGTCCAATTGTCTGCCTTTTATTTCCGGGAGCATTTCAACAAAATCAGCTGCCACAGAAAAAAGCAACAAAAGGTATTTTAATGCAGAACCGGCTGAAATGCTGTTAGCAATCTGAGACAAAAATGTGAATATTTGTATCAGCATTATCAACTGATAGAAGTATAAAGTAAAATACTTCTTTTATAAAACACACAATTAAAAAAACTATGTTAATGACATATTTAAAAAATGGGGCTGTGAATTTGTTTTTAGTTACCGGTACTACAATTATAACAGCTGTTCAAGCACTGAATGTCTTTCTTCAGATCAGCATGTCAGTTACATTGACGACTACCTGAAATCCAGAGTATTTTAATGTGTTTTAATGTAGCACTATGACTCACTCAGTGTGTCATTACTAATGCCGTGAGGATTCCATCTCACCTGCAGGGACACAATGATCTCCTCTCTGTAGCACCTGCAAAGGAAATACTGGCTCTACACGTTGAAATTATTGTCAAAGTACTGTTTGTGTTTGTTTTAAAGGTGTGCCATAATTGTATATTATTTAATGAGGAATGAATGATAATCTGTTTCAGTGAAACCTGCTCTCCGTGTTTTTTCTTCAAATGCTTAATCATCTCTTTTGCAATTAAATAATTATCCAAAAGAATAAATTGTCTTCAAATGATTAAGTAGTTATGATGCACAGTATGAGTCTTCATTAAAAATGCATAATGCAAAAAAATATCTGAATGTGTAAACAGTGGTTCTGTTACCATATTTCTTAAAGTTTGTAGTCCTCTGCTTCATTTCATTTTAATGGCTTCAATAGTTGTGATTGCCAGTAGTACTCAAATACTTTTACTTGAGTATTTTCATTTTATGCCACTTTCTGCTGCATTTTAGAGGGCCATATTTTTCATTTAACTCATCTCTAACTTTATTCTACATTTATAGTTGTTAGAGTAGCTATTAGCTGATAAAATCCTTGCTTTGTGTATCATTTAATTAATGGGACTGAGGCATCGTTAATATGATCAGTTTCACCCGTGCTTTTCCTATTATGACAAATAAAATAAAAATAAATAATAGAGGACATGTTTTACTCAAAAACACAAATATTAAACTCATGTTGGCGCTAAAAGAAAAATCCGGGAACTCGGTAGGATCGGTCAACTAGGAACCATATTTGTAATCCCTAAAATAGTTGTTTTAATATTTCACTCTGGACCAAAATGGGGGACTTACTCTATCATTAATAGAGCCATGCAGCTAGCAGTTCAAATCTTACAACTGACACTTTAATTTCAGGATATAACCTGATCACACTTTCCTTTAAATTCCAATGAAGTGATCTACACTTAACTATACTTGACTTAAAATGGAGACACCAAAAAGATAAACAGATGGAGCAACGATCCCTGTCGTGACTTCAAATCAATATTCATAATTCAAAAATGCCTCCCACCCACTATACTGAACATACCTGTCTTTATCAACGCATGATGACCCAGCACTTGAACATGATTTGCGCAACAAAGCTATTTTCTCCTTGGGGCAAGTCAACGGAAACACTAATCATCTTCGAGCGAACTCCCACGCTTCTGTTCTGAGGCAGAGGTCACAGTGTGCACATGTGACATGTGGAGGCTGCGGGCAGTGGAATTAAGGGCGTGTGTGTGCGTGTGTGTATGTAAGAGACAATTGTTTGATGTGCATGACTTCATGTGCCTGCAATTTTTTAAAACTATCTAGTAAGTGACAAGTTTTGCATGCATTTTGCATGGCATCAATAATGTCTTTTTGAATAAAATCTAGTTTTATATGTGAGCTTTTGACAGTGAGCATGATCTTATGTTACTCCAATCTGAATCAGTAAGCAAACAAGTGGCCTGAGTAGCATGAAATCTATCACAGACCAGTTTTTTTCTATATACATATACTCTCATTTGCAAATTTGAGAGGAAGAAATAGAGTGGCACCTACATCCTTGGTTTGGTTTCTAGGTTGTTTTTTTTTATTTAAACATATGAATAAAAAGCATTGCTGCACAAATTGTCTCTCATTTCATCTGCATGGTTCACTGATAATAAAACAGCTGTGTTAGCATTGAAAACCTTTGTTCCACATTGAAATTTAATCAGGAATTAATTAGGAAATTGATAAAGAATCAGACAGATCAGCAGCATCGATAATGGCAATCGAATCTTTCTCATCACTTTCCCATCTTTACTAATTCAACCAGTCTGGGATTCCAGGGAAACTGTGCCTGATGACAAAAACCTGAATCACCTGTTTCTTTTAAACTCCATTTTGCAACAGCTTCTCTGGAAATCTTGCTCACTCAGCCAACAAGCCAAGACTTTAATGGTCTAACACAGTGGTGTCAAACTGATCCAGGAAAGGGACAGAAACACACCTGAATCAAATTATTCAAATCACCTGAACTGTCTTCACTCAGTTGATTAATTGTATCACCTGTGATTTTGCTTGGTTGGAACAAAAGCCTGCAGCCACAGCGGCCTGTTCATGAATCAGTTTGACACCCCTGGTCTAACACATGGTATGAAAAATACTACAATAAGAGTTAATAGATATAACTCAGAAAAAGCAAAATCAGTTTAGCTGTCAACATTTGCTCACTTAAAATCTAAATACTGTTCCTGCTGCAGATCTCGTATTTGTATTGCAAAATCTCTGCAGTGCCTTCCAAGAGTTTACACCCAACCAACAAACTAACGTAATCACCTCTTTTGTGCAGCAGGGTGAGTCTGATTACTCATGTATCGGGATTACTTTGTGAAGAGGACACGGAGAGGAGGGGGGGGAGGGGCAGCCCGTTTTGTGGCGCATGTTTTGGTGCACATGACCTGAGGGCCTTAGTAACAAATGAGGAAAACCACAAGTTCACTTTCATACCACCAAGTGAGAAATACTCTGTGAGGGTGGGGCAAAAGGTTTATATAGCTGCAGAGTTTGACAGCAGGGACATTTAGCGTTGAACTGAAAAAGAGACACCTACAAATGGAAGGTGAGATTAGTCTTCACACATACAGGCTCTTCTTTTTGCTCATTTTGTGGTTTTACATGTAACTGCAGCTTGCCTTTTAGCTCTTGAACTCTTTTATTTTTAAGTGACATGTGACTGCTGAATGCATTTTTCTGTAACGTTTTCTTTATTTTCCTTTCTTCTTTTGCAGAATTGAAAATACAAAATGTTAACCTGGAAAAAACGGAAAACATGGAGAAGCACAGGACCGAGGGCTTCAGCAGCTCCAAAGCCCTGGTGGTGCGACGAGGAGCCCCATTCAGAGTCAGTCTGAAACTGGGGGGCCGGGCCTTCAACCCCAAAACTGACACTATGAGGATCAAAGTGAATTTAGGTAGTTTAGATTTACATTTTAGTTCATTGGATTGTTTTAATGAATGGCTATCATTTGCACAAGAAATCTAATCTTTTGTCTAACTGTCTCTCTCCTCTCTTCAGGCCGCCTGTATGTGGTAATGCCCGTCACTTTCACCCCTCGGGTCTCCTCTGCCCGTTGGAGAGCCTATATGAACTCTGAGAGCCTGAACACGCAAAACCCCTCCATATTCATCTCCTCTCCTGTCACCGCCTCGGTGGGCCGCTACAGGTTTCAGGTGTACGTGATCTCCAAGGACAGCAGGAAGGCCTGCACATCTGGATTCACCCTGCTCTGCAATCCCTGGTGTCCCGGTGAGTTAACCCAGTGAAACAGCTTGTAGAAAGTTTTAAGAAGGTTTTGATAGCTTTTAATATTGCATAACTGCAGCAGAAACTGATTATAGATATAATTTGTGTGGCTGAATAGTAGCTCCTTTTATGGGAGATGAACTGTGTGACTGGCTCTGTGAATCACAGCTGAAAGTGAGTGATTCATCAGAGTAAATTCTGGCACCAGCTGTAAAAAATTAAGCTTTAAGCTGTTCGTGGTGTAGACATCAGTGTATTTGGAAATGTAAGTACACAAGGATGTACTAAATTTTTTTTTTCTTGCAGAGGATGCTGTGCATATTCCCTTTGAGGACCAGAGAGAAGAGTACATCCAGAACGACTCGGGGCTTCTGTTTATAGGGACATCTATGAACATTGTGTCGAGACCTTGGTCCTTCGATCAGGTATGAAAGCAACATCTGTTGATCCTGATTTAGCAAAATTCAATACAGGAAAAAGAAAGAAACAGAGGCACCGAGTTAAAATTTCCTCAACTGTTTTCCAATAAGTAATACATAAATGTATTATTTATTTTTGATGCTTTTGTATTTGATTGCATATCATTGTTAAGTATTGCTTGTGTCCACTTGCAATATATACGTTTATTCCTTGAGTTGGATTCTTAATTTAATTTGAGACAAACACTAAACATAGATCACATATTGGTACCTTGAGAGCAAGTAAATCATCTATTTTTTACATTAATTATGGCATTTTATCCCTGTTTGTTAAATTATGTCAATTTATGTGTAATTTCCTTATTGCAAATAATTATAATAAAAAAAGTAAGTATATAAAGATAAAGGCTATTATTATTTAGTTATATTTATTCTTGCCATTATTTATTATTATTATTATTAATATTCTTATTTTTATTATATTTTCTATTAATTACAATATGCTCCAAATGGCACTAAATACTAAATGAATCCTCTCCTTTCTTTCACTCTAGTTTGAACCTGGTGTCCTGGAGACGTGTCTGAACCTGCTTCAAGTCAGCCCTCAACACCAAAAGAACAGAAGGAGGGACTACCTGAACAGAAACAACCCCGTGTACATCAGCCGGGTCGTGTCTGCCATGGTGAGTGACAACACATACAAGCATAAACACAACTCGAGCATATAAACTTCAAGAGATGAATAAATCACCAGCTACCGTGGGTGTTCTTTTCCACCAGTGTTTTTATTTACTTTTAATGACAATGTGAGCATCCTTCTGCTTATTAATAACAAGTTGTGGCTTGAACTGGAACAGATAAACACACACTTCCACCATGCTGTAATTATTGCAGTAAAACGAGCCACCGTAGTTGTTAAACTGCCACTGTGAATCAAAATGATCTCAGGCGATGTGAGGTGCCCCAACTTGCTTTATGATGTTTGTGAACTGAAGCGTGAAAATTACATTTATCTTTTCTTTTGTGTTCAGATCAACTGTGAAGACGACCGCGGTGTGCTGAAAGGAAAATGGAAAGGTGACTTCAAAGAAGGAGTGAATCCCTCCCTGTGGACCGGGAGCGGGGACATCCTGACACAGTGGGCTGAGTCGGGTTACAGACCAGTCAAATACGGACAGTGCTGGGTGTATGCAGCTGTCATGTGCACAGGTGATTATTGCTTAATAGTTCAAATGATACCTTAGACAAAAAAGTATCTTTACTTTTTACCTTACGATAGTATTTAACAGTGGTGGAAGAGGCATTTAGGTCATTTGATTAAGTAAAAGTAAAAAAGTACCAGCATCAAAATGTACTTAAAGTATCAAAAGTACTCATTATGCAGAATGTTATATATAGTCCAAATATATTATTGTTAATTTTTTTTTCAATGTTAGCTCATTTTAATTACTTAATAAACTGTTATAAAAACAAATATAATCACTTTTATCATGGTCTTCTGTTAAATCGTGTCCTGAAAAGTAACTTAAGCTGTCAGCTAAACGAAAAGTACACACACCTCAAAATTGTACAGTACTTAAGTAAATTTCCTTAGTTACATTCCACCACCGGTCATTAAAAACCAGTTCCAAACCCTGACATCATGACTGATGTCTTATCAGTCTTGTTCACATGCCAGATCATGATTTCCATGACACAATGTTCAGATGTGTTCATCAGTGTAATAATTGTCTGTCTGTCTGTTTTTTTTTTATTACGTCTTTCAGTCATGAGAGTTCTTGGCATTCCCTGCCGTGCCGTCACAAACTTCAACTCTGCTCACGACACCAATGACAACCTGGTGATTGAAGAGTTCTACAGTGAAACAGGGCAGAAGCTGAATCACAGCAAAGACAGCATATGGTTAGTCGTGATTGCATAACTTTTTGTGACAGTGACTTCAGCTCATTAAACCACTTATTTTGAGTTAATTTAAACATTTTTTAAAATCTTATATTGGCTTTTCTTTACAGGAACTTCCATGTGTGGGTGGAGTGCTGGATGACTCGTCGGGATCTTGGATCTGGAATGGATGGCTGGCAGGTTCTGGACCCGACCCCCCAGGAGAGAAGCAGCGGTGTGTGAGAACTCATCCTTCCCTCATGTTTGAACTTGTTTTCTTGCATGAACATCACTATAACCTTTTTTTATTTTTAATCTTAGGAGTGTTCTGCTGTGGCCCAGCCCCCGTCAAAGCAATCAAGGACCGGCGTATAGACCTGCTGTACGACATCCCTTTTGTCTACGCCGAGGTGAACGCTGACATCCACGCCATCATAATGAGCGAGGGTCGGGTGGTCAGCGTCAGCAAGGACACAGAGAGAGTGGGATCCCTCATCTGCACCAAAGCTGTGGGCTTCCCCAGACACCAGAACATCACAGGAGACTACAAATACATTAAAAGTACGAGTCAGAAACATTAATTACCTAATTTGATCTCTAAGTGTGACAGTGTCCATTATAAGACATACATACTCACATTCTTCTTTCTATTTCCACAACAATAGGCCCGACTTCAACGCTCTCATCGAGAAGTTCTACAATGTCAGATGACTCCACGTTAAGTAGAGGTAATTTTGAATCTTGAATACATAAATTGGACTCACCATCTGTTTAAAAGCACGTCATCTCATGCGCTGACTTTCTTCATGTTTTACAGGCTCGTCCAAGGGAGTGTTGGTCTCGCTCAACCTGGATAAAGCTCCTGTTGCCGGGGAGCCGGTCTGCTTCACGGTAAAAATCATCAACAAGCAGAAAGTTACCAAGAGGATGATGATGCACCTGAATGCCCAGGCTAAAGAATACAACAACAGCCCCTCAGACACCTTCTGGGAAACCCACGGTGTTGTCCAGCTGGCACCCATGGAGGGTAAATTATTTTTTTATTCATCCGCAGACTCAAAATGTCACTTGTGAAAGACTGCTGTGATTTAAATGTCTGTGTCTGTCTTTCCAGGTAAGGTTCTTCGCCAGCAGATCCTCCCAGACCAGTATGAGGATGTGGTGGGAGACGACCTGATCAACCTTGCAGTAGTCCTGGATGACATGGCCACTCACGAGCGCGTCCTGGCCTCAGAGGAGTTCAACATCGCCACCCCACAGCTCACTATACAGGTACTTCAGAAAACTGCTAAAATATGCATAACATCATTTGGAATTTTAGCAAGAAAAAAAACAACTTTTAGATACCAAATAATGCCAAACAAAGGGATAATTTGTCAAAATCATTCACAAGGCATCTAGAATATTTACTTATTTGATCTGATGGTGCAGCAGTAGTTAAATAAGTATCTTCGGGTGAATCGTTTTAGCTAGATAAAGCATCATGCAGCTTCAATTAAGTGCTTTTAGGGAACATACAGAGTATACTGACATCGACTCACTTTAAAGTTATATTTAGGAGGTATTTTAAGTAAATTATCAGCATTAACTGACACACATTTCTCTTGCAGATTGCAGAAGAAGACTCCATTGTGCCTCACAAACTGCAGGCTGCGACAGTGACCTTCACCAACCCATTTTCTCACCCAGTGAGTGGAATACTGACTGTCGCCGGGGCAGGGCTCATCCAGGGAAAGGTTCACTTCAGGTAAGAATGACTTCATGACCCAACCTTTTTAAGCACATGTTGTACAGTACATGTAAAAAAAAGTTCATGTTTAGTGACATCAGTGATTTATGCAAATGATGAATGGCTGCAAAACGAATGATCCGAGGAATGTACAAATATAGGAGTGCCGCAGTGTCCTTGTTGAAGGAATGTAGGCTTGTTACACTTGTATTGTTCTGCTTATGTTTGTGTTCAGGCAGGTGTGGCTAGAATAATCAACAAAATGTTCCACTGCTGCGTGCAGGATGGCTCAAAACATTATTTATAGGCACTGAGTGGTTATTAAAAGGGCCCATGATTACAATGAGTGGGTGATTAGCCGCAGACAAAAACACAATCTTACAATGTCTGCTAAGTTCACATGGTAATAATTATAGCTCAGCTGTTACACAAAATGTCAGTTAACAATCACTGCATCATAGCAGTACTTTAACATTAACAGACTCCTCTGTTTCTTCCTGCAGGATGTGCCCTCTGCCTCCAGGAGCTAGCGTGGAGCAGCGCATCACCTTCATCCCAAACAAGGTGGGAATAAAGATGCTGCAGGCCAGCCTGTCACTGTCCGTCAACTCCACCATCAGAGGCTTCAAGATGGTCTCAGTCAACAGAGTATAGGTCCTGTTTTTGTATTTATTTTTTATGCTCAGGTGTCAAAATGGGGCAAAATACTTAGATTTCTAATGTCAGCATTGTTTTTTTTATTATTTTTCTTTTACATTTTTACTACATACTGCAGCTGCCCATTCAAAGTACACACTGTTGCATGCTGTAACTTACTACTTGTCATATCATTATGCCTTAAATGTTGACCCTCTGGAATCTATGCTGCCCAGAAACGCTTGCAAAATGTGACCTGGCATTCGGCATAATGTATTTAACATAGTATTTATTGGGGCATATTAAAATATTTTTCTGGCATACTGAATAGTATGGTAGTGGGAATTAAAGTGCACCCTTATCACTCAACTGAAGCCAGAATATGGCAACCACATGGCAGCATCAGGGGACATGACATTTATTGTTTTGTATGATATAAATGTGAATGTGAATAATATTTATTTATTTATTGTATCTATGTGGTGTTATGTGTTGAGTGCATGGAAATAAAACTTTATAAATAAACATTTTAGTTGGATTATTGATTATTGTGCTTTTTCCTTTGTTTTAATGTAGATGTTATTGCAGTTCTGTTTCTGTCCTGCAGAGGGAGTCCTCTCCTCATAAAAGTTAACTGTAGCTCAGTCTGGATGAGCTGCTTCTCAAACCTCTCAACAACTACATGAAATTCACACGATGATCATTCGACATTCATTTATCTGTCATTTAATCCCTCTTGTTTCATACGCCTCTGGGTTAGGTAACTGTAAAAATGCAATGAAACTCGACTCACTTTTCCCAACAATGCAATTAATTTATTTTTATTCATCTATTTAACTGTCTGTCAAAACAAATCGACAATAAAGCATTATATACAAATCATAGCTAAGCTGACAGGCAGTGTTATCGGCACATGCACAACCATACCAGTTCATCTATATTACAAACGGGTTATTAGGAAATTAAACAAGGACAGAAGAGAAGCAGAGTTAAAACACGACAACATATACAACCCAGAATCAAAAGGAAAGGATTCAAGCACCAGCCTATGATACAGCATCTTCAAGACAACTTCTTATCAAAACATTTTTACAAGAGCATATTTTTGGTCTTTGAAGGGGATACTTTATGCCGGGATCTCAAACTGTGTATACCTCATTGTGTGGTGGATGTAACTAATAATAAATAGCTCATATTTTAATGATAAAGAACAACCAGACTATTTCTAATAGCCTCTACCTATGAGGAGGATATGATCTGACATTTATCTAGCCGAGATTAATAAAACAACTCTAAAATAATAATGAAGTCTATCCCACGTAACATTATCAATTTGTCCTGTTTCTAATTTTGTCTTTAATAGCATCAGTCTCACAACAAATAAAAAAGACGCAGCAGAACAAACAATCTGAGCTTTTCATCCATGCAGATAAACTCATTGTGTTCAACAAAGAGGAGAAGTTTTCATTCAGTGCATCACTTTTTTGTGTACAAAAGTGGGACACCTTTAAAGAAGTTGAGATGAGCTGATTTATAAAAAAGAAAAAGGTTTTTTAAAAAGTATTTGCAGTATTAGCCATAGTTCCCTGGGGTTAGTTATGAAGCTTTGGTCCCATATTTGTCTTTGGTCTTTTATTTTGGTCCAGCACTTTTGGCCTCATGTACATGTGTCATCGATACACTGCAGCTTCCGCTCTGAAATCCTCACAGTTCCTTTGGCTTTAAAGTGAATTTGTCCATGCCTTGCCCCAAACCATGAAATAGCAATACTGACTCTGAATCAGTCTCTCGGTGCAGTTTCTCCTCCTGGCTGCACTCGAGGAGCTTCTCATGGTTTGGGTGGAGGAGCGCAGCGTGACGGCTGGCGCCCTCTAGAGGTAGTCCAGCTCCAGTGCATGGCTCAGAGCCTCCAGATCAGCCCGACAGGACACCCTCCAGAACGGCATGTTCTTCTGAGAAAACAAAAATAAAATCTAAATTATATGCAGGTTTAATGTCAGACATGCAAACTTGAGGCAGGCATACTGTGGAAACTTGCAGCGCCCCTGCAGATGCAGTGCAGATGTAAATTATGGACTGTGGTTTGGAGGGGGATTACAGTATGTGACAAAGTACATGTGGATATCATGTTGGTCTATAATGTACAAAAGCTTAATGCAAAAAGAGATTTGTCCATCTGCCAAATCCAGGAAAAAGTCTGACATTTCAATGTAAAGACTATAAAAAAAACAACTAAAGTCTGCTGCTGAAATCGACTGTGTCTTAAAGATAACTGATTAGTTAAGGCCTGTTTTTCAGCTGTCACAGTCATAAAAAAACAGATCGAGTTATACCTTCTTGGCCACGGACTCTTCTTCAGCTCCATCTCCGATCACCACATAAACTGCTCTCCGACCAAACCTCTGAGAGACGCGCTCGAAACAGCTCTCTTTGCCTTTGAAAAGAGGGAAAATCAGAGATTAAAATATTAAAATAGCACAAGAAAAAACATGCTTTTTGTTATATTAATCATGATTCTAATTTTTCCCTCACCTGTCTTGGTGGCACTGTATATGTTCTCTATGGGGAAGGCCGAGCCCAGGCCGTACAGTAACACCTTGGAGAGGGCTGGGATTAGCTGGGTGGTGGTTACCAACACATTCACACAGTTAGGCCTGAAACGGGACAGAACAAACACATTTACACCACAGTTAAGTTAACCTGTAGAGAACACATTTATGTTCTAAACACAGAAATACTGTAATGTTTGGGTTCTACTCTGAATACACCCCAAAATTAGCATGCACTAGCAAAAAAAAGAAAAATCAAATTAATTTATTATGTGTTAATTTTTTAGTTCATTGCAAAGGCCAGAGGTTGTTGTATTTTATCTTATTAGATAAAGGTTTTTAGTGTTTATATCTGGGTCAGTCAGCAGACTGACCAACACTATCATTAAAATACTGCCATAAATGTTGCATGCACCTGACCAACTGAAATGTTTTTATTGTTCTAGTCTAGTCTACATAGTCCAATTTAACTGAATACAAACATGTGTGGAATTCTGCACAGCAGGGGTGTCAAACTGATCAAGGAAAGGGCCGAGTGACAGGTGATACAATTAATCAACTGATTGAAGACAGCTGAGGTGTTTAGAATGATTTGATTCAGGTGTGTTTCTTCTTGGTTGGAACACAAACCTACAGGCCCTTTCCTGGATCAGTTCGACACCCCTGCTGTACAGGTATGTTGAGCAATGCTAAATTATTATATTACATTTTTTATTTAAGTGCATTTTTTATTTGAAATTTAGTCAAAGCTAAATCTCAACTCAGCACCATCTAGTGGACTGAAAAGCATTGCTTTTTTTCCTATTATTATAGGACCCAAAAGTTTTATTACTTCACCCCACGGTCTGTCTGTCTGTCTGTCTGTCTGTCTGTCTGTCTGTCTGTCTGTCATCCTGACACTATTCCTAATAGAGCTGCAACTTTTAGTTGACTAATTGAAGTCGATCGACAGAAATAATCACAACTAATAATTGGTTTATTGTAAATGTTTTATGCAAAACTATGAAAATAAAATAGGAAGATGTCCTGTTTCTGATACCGTCTGTTCTATTATATCACATTATGCTGAATACATTTAGGTTTTGGACTCAAACCAAAAGAAAATAATTAGTTGCAGCAC
>CAFUXE010000560.1:979032-994156 GCA_903364295.1 Serranus cabrilla | reverse complement strand
CGCATCTGAAATGACAAGCAGAGCTGTCTGGGAGAAATGGGCTTGATGACACAAGCGGGGGTAAATCATGACAATTACAAAAAAACACCCCCTTCCAAAGAAAAAAAAGGTATAAAAAGAGAAAAGGTAATTGAGGACGAAGGGCGGGAAAAGTTCAGTAGGAGGAGTGGGAGGATGACAAGGAGAAAAAGACGAGGGGGAGGACTGAGAAATACTGGACTGACGAGGAAGAGATGAATGGAAAGGACGAAGAGGGAGGGGTTAAAGGCTTAAGAAGGGATTGGTCTGCTTGTCAAATAATTAAAATAATGATCTATAATCACCTTCTTTAAAATAATAAGGGCTGCTCTGTACAGAGGGACTAATAAGAGCTTTCCTTCTGATAATCCCAGAGAAGAATTCAATAAGAAAGACAGAAAAAGCACCTCAAACATTAAGTTCCCACCTTTGCTCTCATGCAGGATGTCTGATATGAAAAACACACCAGAGGACAGAGAAGGGTGCTGCATGATAGATGAGATAATGGAAGAGCTGTTGTAGGGGAGGGAATCAGCTCCTCATGTGGATCTGCATTCACCTCTGGCTCACCAAGCTGGTGAAAACAACTGTCTTTCAACGCACCCATTAGTCTTTCCTGCACACTCAGCCCGGGCTTGCCTTTAATTATATAAGTCCAAAACATTTGTTTATGATAACAGTTTAATAGACTGACCCTAATGGGAACAGCCTGTTAAAAGCTGGACACAGAGTGGTAAAGTATAGATCATTTATGCCAGAAAAAGATGCTTTATCAGAGTAGGATGAGTAAATTTGACAGGGAGGAAAAAGAAGGGGAAAGGTTTGCTTGCATGTAAGCCGCCTTGACGCTTTGGATTGTTAATCTGTTTTTCCGCTGTCACTCATTCGATTCCTCTGCTGCATGTCTGAGTTTTGATGTCAGAGTCTGTCCAACTGAGCTCCAGCAGCGGGGTGTTTGGGTGGTGGGAGGAATCAGGAATTTTTGGCACATGAGTCACATTTCAACACGTCCACTCTCTCTCTCGCTCGCGTTGTTTCTCGCAGAAAAGAAAGAAAAAGAAACAACGGCATGCATGGCCTGCCGGGGGCTGAACCGATCAGAAACGCTGCTCTCAAACTCCCATCAGCCTTGTGTCAACCCGCAGGGGGACCGTGAGAATTCAAAACACACATCAGCGGCCAAAACTAAGAAACGCACCACTGTCCGCCCCTTGTCAGCTGCCTGTCTGTTATGTAAAGGTCCCACCGGCTGTCAATCACGCCGCAGGATGCCGGGGTAGCTAAACAGCCCCGGTGCATTATGAAAAGAAACAAGAGGGCAGGAAGGCAAAACAGCCAGCGTGTGAAAATGCTCAGGGATGAGACCCAAAGGTCGCTGACTTGGCTCAGGCAGACAAACCTTCGACTATTAGTCAAATAAGCATCCGATCACTGAGACAAAGCCTGATTTGACTAAAGCGAGATCAGTTTGTTGATGCGCGTGTTTTGTGCCAAATTGTGCCTATTGACAGCATGATTAACTGCTGTCAGAGTGTGATGAGCTACAGCATGTACGTCTCACGGTGAATGACAGAGGGAGGGGTCGGGTCAGCGTACCTTGCCAAATCGTGAGGAGAAGGTTCCCGTGAGGAGCGAATGGAAAATGATGATGGTTTCATCCAGGTCCCAGATAAACACACGCTGCAGAGAAATAACAGATATGTAATGTTAACCTCATGGAAGTTTATGTGTGTGTGTGAGGGAGAGAAAGATAAATATTGTAGAGAAATACTGATAATTTTCAACACTGTGTGAGTGTGTGTTTACCTCGATATCAGAGTCCAGAGGTGGAGCGGGGTCACTGACTCTTTTCCTCCCCCTCAACTTCCCATCTGACCCCCTTCGTGCTGGGACCCCCTCTTCTTTACCTGGTGTGGGGGGGCTGGGCGGCGGGTGGTACTCTCCTAAAACACACACACATTAATCTTCATAAAAGTCTTCTTCAAGATTCAGACCTTATTTCACTCAAGAGCATTTTGAAAGGAACTCTTTCTTCAATTTACTAGTCAGTGAGAATGCAAATGATGCTGCTGAGTTGCATTATGGGAAGTGTAGGATCCAGGGTTTTTGGAGCCGCATAGGGGACTAACAGTTAGGATATCTTAGTCTTCTGCAAAATCTTTTTACAATCTGTCTCTTAAAAGTCATTGAACTTTATGGAAGCACAGTACTAAATTCCTGGAATGTCCCTTTAATATCCTATTCACCATAGTGATGTAACAATGGCACAAGAAACCACTCAAACAAAGCCAGCACATTCTTAAAAAAGGCACCTAATTTACCTTATACCACTATAATGGCATTCTACATTGGTTTAAAACTAGCTAAGCGAGCACTTTCTAAATATATATATACCTGTGTGTGACTCCTCCTTACCTGTGTGTGACTCTGGGCTGTGATTGGGCAGCATGATGGGGTGCTCTGGATGCTGATAGGCTAACGGGGCGGTGATGGCCGTGGGGCTGATGTTGCTGCCGGTTAGGTAGGGGCTGTTGTAGTGATGCGAGTTATAATACGGAGGGTACTGACTCTGACTGTAGCTCGAGTACGCTGAAAACTCCTGTGAAAGCAGATACAATAACTCTAATTAGTGGCAATAAAATATGAAAATTTTCATTCCAAATGAGGTGTATGATGTTAAGGAAGTCAACAATATGATAGGTAGGATGACATTTGGCAATTAAGGTGCTTTTAAAGATGCTTATCAGACTTTTTTCTTTTTTAAAGATTTTTTTTCTGTTTCTTATGTGCAAACTTTTCAAATGTCTTGGCAGTAAAACAATATTGTTGAAGTTGCATTACTCACTTGTTGGGTAGAGTTGAATGGGGTTGAACTTGAGATTGCATGTGTGCCTTGAAAGATTCCAGGTGAAATACCACCACCTGAGAAATGAAGTGAGGACAAAGGTCAAACTTTTAGGAAGTTATTCATCATGCAGGATAGAGAACAATTACAATCTGGTGAGGGATTTGACTCGGTTACATCTTGTATTGATGATGAGTCAGCTTCAGATATGATTTCACAGCATCCGTTGTGATGTGTGAAACTGTGTGAAGGAAGCAATGAGCAGTAAACTTTGACTCCCTCTTGGTGACAGCTCAGTGCTGCAGGAGCTGGGAGGGAGATTTATGTTTGACATAACAATACAGGTGGGAAAGTCTGCTGTGCTGCTGCTGCGGCTGCTGCTCTGGGAATCTTCTCAGTAGAATCAAGCCAAGGCAGGAATGTCTTCCTCCGAGCAATTTTCCCTCACAGTGACGCTGCTTCATCCAGCATCTTTCTGTCAGGTGTGTCTATAGTGTTTGTTTGTCTGATTAATTGTTTTTATTGTAACATTATCACCTCTGCCCCCAGCACTTCTAATTATCATTCCAGTCCTTGTGTTTGTCAGTTCAGCTCAAAGGTTTATGAATGGTGCAGTGATACAGCAACACCAGTAAACAGATACAACGCTTTCTGACAATTCGGTGAAGTTTAACCTGTTGAGTTTAAATATAAAAAAAGTCTGATATCTCTAATCAGCCCAACTGCCTGAATAAAAGGTTTTAATGTTTCTGCAAACCACAGATACGTTCACTCTCTAAGTTAAGTAACGTTTCAGTGATGCTGGACTTCACACACGAATGATAAAGGAGACTCCAGATGTTTTAAGTTGGACACTTTTATAAAATGACTCTCAAGGAGAAGTGACTTGAACAATCAACTGTGTATCACAGTGCAGCGTCAAAGCCACTTCTGCCAGACCTTCCCTCAGCTGTGGTATATATGTTTAACATTATGCTAATGTAAGGGGTCAAATTCATCAAAATATTACCAAATATGGCTCATAAACCTATGCATACTTTGGATTAGTTATTGAATATGCATAGATCCAAGAAGCGCCTTTCTGTCTGCACAGAACACAGATAGAAAGAGACAAATGCCACACATCGACCTCAGAGGCTCGCTGTTATTGTCTGGTGAACCCAAATAATTAGAGCTACTCTTAAATTGGAGGAAAGTTTGAGTCTGTGTCAGTTGTTTTAAATAGGGTGCAGGTCACTCTGATTGAGGAGAGTGCCTGTAACAGGATATAGAATTTTCTTCAACAAATTTCATTTAATCTGCCATTTTTTGGTTGAATAAATATGTTCAATGTTGTGACCTAATGTGGGACATGGCTATGGACTTGACTTGAGTTGAGTTGCCCAAGAAAAAAAGACTTGCGCCTGAAGAGGACCAAATTAATTGAGTCACATGTCTGTTTGGGAAATTTCATATTTCATATTTCCTGGGCACTTCTCCAACAGTCCACAGAAACACCGGTTGGGTTGCCTGTTATTGTTAACAAGACATGTCTTGACAGCTGCTTCTGCAAGTTATTGTTTGCATTTCCATCAGAGAAATGAAAATACAAAAATCACCTTTGCAAATAATTGCTTTGTTTCCAACAGCATTGTTTATAGAATGGGTGGTTGTGTTACGCACAGTAGAGAGATACAGTTAACACGAAGTAGATGACCTAGAGGTGATGGTTGAAAGTTGATTTAATATTTTTCCTGTGAAGGACTAACCCTGTTGTGTTTTGCTGCACAACAAGTCGCCCTTTATGCATGATAGAAATCACCTCTCCTCGTCTCTGCCATGAAACTGAACCATCCTGAAAACATTTTAAATATTCACTTCCTCAAGTCTGCCTCCCCTCAGTACACTGCTGCTCCCTCTTGCACCCCATTTCTTCCTCTTCTCCACTCCACAGTGCATGACAAACAGGAGAGAAATGACTCAATGGAAGAACCACACTGAAACCTCCCCGGACAACACAACAATCTTCAAAGCGACTAAAGGAAAAATACAGGAGGTCTCTGGAGTAAACACAAAAAGGCTCCCATAGTCCCCATTTGGTTTCAGTTGTACGCTCAGTGTACAGTACGTGTTCGGATGGCTTTCTGTGGCGTGTGTGTCTGTGTGTGTGTGCGTGCTAGTGTATTGTGTACAGTATAATGGATGACATGGAAACATTCTGAAATCCTACAAACATTTGGTTGTTGTGGCAGTTTATTACTGTTTGAAGTTTGCAGTTAATGATTTATGCATACAAATATTCAAACAAATTTGTTTTGTTTGGGAACAGTGTCTCTCAAACTCAAACTACAGTCCGTTAAAAAAACTGTTTGTTGGTTCAGCAGCCGTGCTCTGACAGAGCGCAGTCACTGAGGCCTTGGCAGTTTGTAAGTGGTTTCACCATAAGTGTGTTTACATGAATATTTACATTCCCGTATAATGTCTGACATGTGAATATTCTCCTGAAGAGGAAGTGATATGGAAAACTAGAGTGATCTGGGAAGAGCAGGGAAAGAGACAGGAGGTAGGATCTCCCCCTCATGTAATACTACGTGTTATCAACTCAGTGACAAATGTGCAAACTTCAGGTTAGCAATACTAAAAAACAAAAGCACAACTTTCTCATCTTTATAACTTTGGCCTCATTTCTATCAGGAGAACTGAGACCTGAAGGCACTACAATTAAGTCAGACAGGGTGAAAATTACGAGTGGCCAGACGATGACACAGGTTGAAAACAAACCAACTGTTTTGGTTATCTGAACCACTTTATGTGGAGGTGCTGTAAAACCACACTTGGTAAAAATCCTTCATTACGTAAGGAAACAGGATGAGCGCACAGTTACAGCGAGGATAGAAGATCAAAGTTGGATCACAGAATCGGACCGTGAACTGTGATGGATGTTTAAAATAGACAGTTGGAGTAATTACTTGACATGCAGGTCAAAGTACTTAAAAAAAAGTCTAAAAAAGGGGAAAACCACTTCAATTAAAAAGAAGCTGAGAATTAAAAAGTAGGGCTCGACAATATGATGTATGCATAAGGCAGAAAAGTAGGCAGAAAACATGCTTGTTTATCTTTCTGTTTCTTTCTACAGTTTGGGGGCTTAACTACAAAAAATCTTTTTTGGAAAACCAGCAGCAGAGGATCGATGTGTAAACCTGCGAGGTAGGACGTCCCAACAGGATAGAATGGAAACATTCAACAAGAAACACTATTTCATGCTTAATGTCTTTATAACCCATCTAATCTTATGGTAAACCTACGAAAATGATTAAAAAAAATAGAAAAATAACTCTGTCTGTGTAAACAGGTGGTGTGTGAGTACAGTGACTCATCAATAATGTGAGTATTTATAAAATATAAAAAATAATAATTTGGATATACAGTACAGTATGTGGGATCTGTTTAATCCTGTTTTGTCTCTCCTTTGTCTCATCCATACAGTGGAAACAGGGTCATCCCCCAGTCTGCAACATTAAACCTCCTCACCCCTCCGTATAATGCACCTTAACCTCTCCCCTCTCACACACAAGGTCAATTTCACGCTGCTTTCAAAGCCATAAAGTCGCACTGAGCGAGTCATGCTTTGGGCGCCGGACGACTGAGGAATGTGAACAGCACAGACACACACACACACACACAATCACGAAAAATAAAAACACACAGCCATGCGTGGGCAGAGAGCTGCACACACTTCATTTTTGTTTTTCCGCAAAGACCCTCTGCCCATCTCTTGTTCTCTCTGTTATTGTTTTGTTCTTTCTTCCATCGTCTCTGTCTTTATGTTTTCTCACTGTCTCTCTCTCCCGAACAGACACAAGCGCTCGCATGCTGTGTTGTTGGTCTGAGTGGAGAAAGGGGGCCTGACCCCGAGAAAAGAGGAGGGGTGGGGAGACTTTTGACGCCAGGAGTCCAGACCGCAGCTAATGGAGAACAGGTGTGGCGGAGAGAAAGGAGAGGAGAGGAGAAAAAGAGGAAAAGAGTTGAGGAAGGCAGCACGCGGGTGGATGCTCCTTCCACTGAGGGTGAAATCGAACATGGTGCACAAGGTTTGTGTGCGATGGCGTGTCTGTACATTCAGTGTTTTGGACTGACCGTGTGTGTGTGAGTAGCTGTAGAGACTCTGGCTGGGAGGAGTGCTGCTGAAGTTTGAGTAGCCCAGTATTCCCGTCTGTCCTGGAGAGTGACTCAGGCCGTCTTCTGTTTTAATGTCTAAGTATGGAGAGATGCCGTCAAGGAAGCAAAAGATGAACGACAAAAACATTGCAAATACTTTAAATGTAGCATTATGTTATGTCTGTGTGTACTCACTGTAAGATGGCATGCTGTAGCCCTGCGTGTGGTGAGTGTAAGGTGTGTACGGCCCTGCAGGCTGGAGGGCAGGGCTGTACTGAGTCTGTCCGTACGCAGCCATGACACCTCTCCCCGTCAGCTGATCTTAAAGAAGGAACAAATATTGAGGAAATGTTTATTGATGAGTTCTCGTTCTTTTGAGCTGTTACAATGGAACATCTCTTCCTGTCACAGTTTGCTGCGGTTTGTCAGTGTGAGGAGGAACATACTAAACATGCAAAACACTTTCTTTTAAATATTAGAGGAACAAAGACACACACAGAACTCTGCAGGGATGCATACACTGGTGCAATCTGAATATATGGCTTGATTTTATTTGTGACTTTTAGGATGAAATAATTATAAAAAATGTAAAGGAAAAGGAAACCTGACAGTTCTTGGTCAAATTAACTTATTAACAATCGATATCATGCTGTTCAAGGCCAAATCATAATGAGTTTAAAGGATTCTGGAGGTTTCCTTATGTTTTCAATCAACACATAATAGCACCAAACTTTAGCTTTTACTCTCACAATTATAAACACAAAGATGTACACTTTGAAGACTGACAAAGAGGCAATTCCACTTTTAATTTCAGTAACATCTCATGAAAAACTCACCTGCAGTAGGTACGATGGGTTTGAAATCAATAATAAGAATCCCTGTGAATGAAAAACAGGTGATTAATAATTAATAATTAATTCTGCTCTCGTATCCTAAAACATTTCTAGTATATTGTAGTTATTTGTTATAATGTTTTTAATAGTATATATGTCACAATTATTGTAATTTTTTAATTCTATATTTATGTCCTTGACTGTTATTTTCTTTGCCTTTAACACCAAGACAAATTCCTTGTAAGTGAAAACTGACAGGCACATTTTTTTTTCTGAGTTAGACATAAACAAAGAGAGATTAATAATATAAAAAACTTTTATGCAATAGATTTCAACCCTATGCTTCTTACGTGCTGACTTTACAGGTGCAGTGTGTGATTCTGGAGAAAGACAGATGATAGTCGAGACTCATTCCAAGTTCGTCAACACTTTTGGTTCCAACCTGACTACCAACGCAAGACATCGGTATTTGATGACGGGGGATGAAACTAACGCAACTAAATTTCTACAGAAGTGTACACTGTACTCTAGAATGACAAACATGAGTGCTCAATAATCTTTGTCTAATTCCAGAGAAACTAAGAAATGCAGGAATTGCTCCAACACCAACAGAGATGTGGTAAGACTTCACAAAAATGAGGGTGCAAAGTCCTCATGACCAGTTCTATCACTATGCACAGGTTTATTTGAAGGGTTTTTAATGTTTTTGTCGACTTAACATGCAGACTGGATGCTTGCAGTAACTCCGGCGACTCCAGCCACTTTTCATCTCAAGCACTTTACTCTTGTTCCTTTGTAGTTTTGCCCCCTCACCTGGCTCTGTGGAGAGAGCTTTATCCTCTTTATCCCGTCACACTGCTGCTAGTCAGGTTCCTCTCGAGCTGTCAACTCTCCTGTGGAAACAATAGCAAACACACACCATCAGGACACAGGTATGCAGGTGACTGACACATGGCGACGTGCCTCGGGCCCTGTTGTAGCAGGATGAAGAGGGTGGAGGGGGGAGCAGAAATGTTCTCCGTGCACCCAGTTCAAGAGGTGAATAGTTTTAAGGATAGACAGAAAGAAAGAGAACGAGATGAATGTGGCATTGATGTGAAGAGCGCGGTCATTAGAGACTGACAGTCAGAGCTGTGTAACAGGAACCTGACAGGTAACATTGTTTCTTGAGAAAAAGAAAATGTTACAAAATCCTCAATAATACTGAGTCACTCTGCTGTTTGACATGAGTGCCATGCACGCTGTGTGGAGCTGCTTCGAGGAAGTAAACCAGGAAAGAAGGAGTCCAGTGGGTGATATGATGAGACAATGGAGCTTTGACAGGTTGGGACAGGAGAGATTTTGCAACACAATTTCTTTACGGTATTTCTCAGGTTGTGTAAGGTATTCGAAGGATACAAGAGGGGGAGAGAAAAGGGTGAAAAGAGGAGAAGGAAGAGAAGGGCCCAGCTCAGTAAGCTGGAGATCAAAAGGTCAATGCCACATGAATTAGTCTGAGCAGGAAGCTGAATGAGGTCAGTCGGTTTGACAGCAGGTCCTGCAGCTAACTCACACAAGATTGTGGGTGGCTGAAGTTGGATTGGGAAACGTTCAGGTAAATATAAAGTCGACAATAGTTTGTGGACACTCCTGTTGTTTCTTATTCTATTGAAGGGAATGCGGCATGCAACAATATTTCAGTGTGATTTCAAATTTGTTTCAAAGTTTGAAGGCCCTTATCTGTTTCAACTTGCACAGAAGAATCACCAATAGTTTTCTGAATTTGGTATGAAAAAATATGACTAGCCCAGCATAGAGCAATGACCTCAACTGCATCCAACAAAAAGCTTTGAAATAAACTGTGACACAGACTGTGAGCCAGGCCTTATCAACAAACGTCACTGATGCCCTTCTGGTTAAATGGAAGCCAGCTTCCAAAGTCATGTGGAAAGTCTCCACAGAAGAGTGGAGTCTGACATAGTCTTTTTCTTAAAAAGGAAGCTGGCAGATAGACAAACAAACAAAAAAAAAACGTGAAAATCCAGCCCTCCTCCTGCAGCTCTTCCCTCTCTGTCCTAAGCTCCTTCACCCAGCTTTGTTGATACTGACACACGCTTTTGGGTTTATTGTCAGATTTCTTTTTGATAGTGCATCTTGCCAAAGTTTCCTGTCACATGTTGAATTTTCTTTTCTTTCTCACCACTTAAATGATTATGTGTTGAGAGTATTTGCTTCAGAATCAATATGTAAAAAAAGAGAAAAGGAACAATCACATGTGGGTATAATGTTCTGCTGTCCACATTCCTTTTGGTCATGCAGTGACATAAAGAACCTAATTTAGATTCAGCAACTTTGCTCTTGTTTATTTGTGCTATAAGCCGTGCACAACATAACGAACTACAGATTTAATTTATTTCATTTCTTACTTTCTCTCTCCCTCTGTTTCTGTCTCTCTCTTTGCCTCTGGGCCATTCCAATCTGGCAAAGCTGCAGCTAACTGCCTGACCTCTGACCTCGCTGACAACACAACGACAGAGACAGATGACACACATGAATTATAGGGGCAGCGGGGTTTTACAGCAGCAGAGAAGATGGAGGTGAGGAGGGAAAAGTAAAAGCTGTCTAAGAAAAGTGTCAGAAATTGTGACAGTCTGCTGATCAACAGAAGCTTCACTGGCATCAGAAACCCTGAGAAAACCTTCAGTATCTTCTGTGCTGTTCTCATGTCATTAACGAGAGCCTTTTTTGACAGAAAAGCAGCAAAAACACATCTCATGTTGTGTCAGCTCCAGCTGATGGAGCCGCCCTCCCGGCTTTAAAAACACCCGAGACAGCTCGCAGTGTTTTCTGAGTAAATAAATGTATTTCAACCATGAAGCAGCCACAGAGACTCTACAACCAAAAATCCACCTGCACATCTGTGTTATTGAGTGTAGAATAAACATAAATAAAACAGACTGTAAAAGTGACACTAATGAGGTGATTTGCTGTTTGTCATGTGTAAAAAGACAAGGGTGTAAAAAGATACAAAAAGATATTAATCTAAAACTCTTGGTATAACTAAAGCCTGAAATTAAGCTACAAATCATGAAGCCATTTTTTTCCACTTTCAACTCTATTTGAAGTCTGTACTTTTAATCTAAACCATATGCTTATGTTTATCATTGGTTTTTCCTTCTCTTTTCCACTTTAGATGACCCTTAAGACCTCGCAGCCATCAGAGATCCTGATCTGACCTTTATCACAGGCAGAGTGTGAAGCTCCACAGAGTGACAGTGATCCTGCAGCACTGAGGGGGAAATAAGGAAAGTGCTGTTGAGCTTTGCATTTCCTCGTTCTTTCCAGGGATCAAACGTGAAAGCGACGCCTGTTCAGAGTCCTCTTGACTTCAGCTGCATCCCTGCAACAGGTCCTGTATGCACGCACACACAAACACAAAAACTGTGTGTGATAGCGAAGGCACTTCCTGGTTCAGGGTGAGGCCTGGGAGGAGGGCGCACAAGGCCATGGGAACTGCAGGACACCGGAGGGAAGATGAGCGGAGCTCAGCAGAGATGTGGAGAGCCGAGGGCTGAAACTAAAGCTAAAACAAACCCAGCAGGGCCACGGGGGGCCACAGGGCCACAAGGCCAGTCCCACCAGCTTCACCTGGGTCCCAGGGTTCTGCTCGACCACTGCTTCTTTCACGGATATCAAGTTCTAGCCTTTGTGCTGACGGATTACATCACAGGATGGTGTGTTGTGCTTTAAGTTGAACTGTCATTTGATCCAGTTAAAGGAATATGCTGAGCTTATGCATATTCACCTGTTGTTCAACTAAACTGTTGAGTGAGGAAAAGATGACAGACGTGAAACTGATCCATATGAGCAAAGTAGTTCATTTATCAGTCCAGCAGCATCTGAAGGAAAAGTGTTTTTGTTGTTCCAGAGGGCCTTATGCAAAGGACGGACAAGATGCAATAATCATTTACATGAGGATAAAATTGCACTCTGTCCAATAACCATTTGTAAGAGGCACTCAGAGTTTTGCCATTGTTTTTTACTGATGGAAGTACTGTGTGGAGAATAGAAACAACAGCAAAGATTTCAGTTTCATTTCTGCAAACCTGGTCAAACGCTGCATTAAATGACTGACTGTCGCCCTGCATTATACTATATTTCATAATATACTGACCATATACAAAAATTCACTAAAAACATGTAAAAAAAACAAAAGTCAGCAACATTAGCAAAAGTCATCATCATCAGTTTCAGCCTCTCTGTGTGCTTCACTGGATGCTGTTGGTGAATGATTTAGTCACAGTTCAGATACTTTCTTGTGAAAGGTGTGGGCCGTCTCTCTTATTTACATTAGTCAAAAATTATTTGAATACGATGTCAGGTGTCTGATGTGTGTGTGGTTAGACGTGTGTTTACACTGTCAATATGTCTGCTGTGTCGGTGTCTGGGTCTTGATACAACATGTGAGAGTCTGATCACTCACTGTGGTGACCTTCTGACGGTTTGACCTTTTATTAAAACGTTGTGCTTCAGAGGACAAGGTGACTTGCTGCTCTGTAATCGTGCCATATGGGACCCCACCTGGAGCCCTCAATTTGGACAGTCTGCTAAAGTGCCCGAGGCAAAGTTGGGGGTTGATTCAGTGCTGCATACAAAACCCCTCTCTCTATCCGAGCCACTGATAAAGGACACAGAACAAGGGCCCAGTATCTGAGCTTATAGGACACTATCAGGGGATTCATGGTGGAAATCTGTGCCATCTGCCAGCTACTGCCCTCTTCAAGCACCTTTGACACAAAGCAGTACAATTTATTCTAAACTACATCCATATTCAGGAGGTAGGAAGAACACTTCAGATAAATGAAAAGTATAAAGTAACTATGAGTGTCAAATAAATGGCGTAAAATTCATCCAACTAGCAGCTAATTAAACCTGTCTTTCACATAAGAAGGTTATGAGTGTACGATTATTATACAAAAATTAATTGCACTTACTTTGACTGATTTGGAATATTAGAGGAAATTATCGTTTTTATACAAGTATTCTTACTGTCATTGAAAAACACATTAATATGATCAGGTTAAGAATTTTTTGTGAGGATCTATTCCAATTAAGATTTTTTCATAAATCTGTAAAATATTATGTGTAGATATCCATGTGGCACAACAATATTTAATTCAAATGGAATTTTGACACATTTCTCCTGGAAATATTGCACCTCCTGCAATTTGAAAATTGCAGTAAGTGATATTAAAATTATGCAAAACAAAATAATCAATTGATATTTTTAGCCCTAATGTAAAGAGGTGTTAAAAAACGAACTATCTTTGGCAATTGATTGTCTAAAATTGGCACATTCGCTGTGTAGAGACAGAGGCTCACATGCTGGTGGTCCACCAACAGATGTCCAGGATCGATCATTTCAACCCAGCACGACCTCCACAGCCAGAGAATTCATTAAGGAGCAAATACAACGTACATTCCAAGTCTGTTTCTACATATTTTAGCATCATATGGAATCAGACATTTGTGTAAAAGTGTGTTTTCACTAGCAGTAATGTCCATACTGCATGACTATAAAGAACAGCCGCTTTCTAATTGAGGCCCTTCTTGTGCTAATATGTTTATACTTTACACACTAACTGAGTGTTGTTGGCATGCCTACGTTAATTAAGATAACTTTTTTTGTCTATACACAGACAAAGCTGTCCATCAGCAAAAAAAAAGCAACGGCGGGCTACTTTTAACGTTGGGAAACATCTCATGTCAACAGAAGCCTGACATGTTTTTGTTGACTCCACATACCACACATGACATTTGCTGAGACGATAAAAAAGAAAAACACAGTAATAAGATGTTCCCATGTTTCTGTCACCTATCACAGCTTCACGCAAAAGTCCCCACCTAACACTTCCTGTACTATTCTGTTTACATCATCAAGTAAAAATTAGGAAACTCGAACAACCTGTTTATTATTAATCCCTTTATTGACAGATTCAACTCTCACATGAGTCTGCCGAGTCCTGTCCCTTGAATAACCAAAACACACCTGGCTAATACTGAAGTTCTTTAAATTAAAACTGAACGAACAGTTAAGTCACATAATGACAGACACAGAAGTCCTTTGAAAGAAACAGAAGTCATTCTACAAGAGGCTCCAATTAATCTCTGGCAGCAGTGAACCTGTTGCCGACTCTGTCTGCACTCTGTAACTTTACCTCCCAGACTTGGTGGCCTTTCTTTTCCACTTGACTAACTCCCCGCAACAGGGCTGCTTTAAAGCCAGAAGCTACCCCCCTTCTGTCCCTCAGTAATCAAAACCTCTTTATTCAACCATGCCAGTGTCTTTATCTCGCTTTTTCTCCAGCACACACTCACTGTTCCTTTCAGAAATCACCTCTTGAAAAACCTCTGCCTGCTTTTTATACTTCCTCACTCGCCTTCACTGCACATATCCCGGCACTCACACTCTAATAATATCCCTAATAATTTTCCCCCAGTAATACTGCCAAATCCGAGAAGGACCACCTACCCCAAGGCCCAGACTGAGACTCCCCCAGAACCAGTGCCCCGGGACGGGGGTCAAAGTGAGGGACAGCTGGCAGACCTCCCAGCAGCCTGGAGGAGCGGGTCTGGGGTTGGAGGTCCATGCTGACCCCAGTCAGATGGTGGTCTGGCTCCCAGGTAAAAAAAAAACATCTGGTCCAGTGATGGGAGGGTGGTCGCACACGCACTCACACACTCAAAACTGACACATGCCTGACTGCTCCTGCCTTCTCTATTGAACTCACACACACAGAAATGTACACACACACACACACACACTCGGCTTTATTAGTCATTAGGACAAAAACCCTCGTCAGTCTCCTCAGCAGATGACGGCTAGTGGCCGCCGTAGTTGCTAACAGCTGGCCGGACAGAGCTCGCTGGTAGCTGGAGCTCACAGGCGTTACAGACGGACCGAGGTCCAATTACTGCTTTACTGGTAGATTTACTGTGCAAGTGTGTGTGAGACACCGAAAAGAGAAATTAAGAGAGTGATTTATGCCTTTTTGGAGAGATAAGAAAGCAAGATTAATGAGATGAGGTATTATAAAATATGAGCTGGCATTAGAGGTGATGAAATAGTGGGAAAGAAAACTATATTCGGGAAAAGATTCAATGAAGAAAAATTCTGACACTTAGAAAAAAAATACTCCTTGAGCCGAAGAGAATTATTAAATTCTCTTTTCAGTGGAAAGTATCCAAACTGTTATTAAGCACAAAAAAAATGAAATATGGTCACTGCAGGCTATAGGCTGCGATGTGTGTG
>CAFUXE010000560.1:944947-978778 GCA_903364295.1 Serranus cabrilla | reverse complement strand
CAACATAACAGATCAAACACACCAACAAACATCCACCAAACAAAGTCAGAAAGAGAAAGTGATTAAAGGAGACTTTTGTCAGGAATATTTTCTCATCTTAATTGTATTGTCTTGTGCTCAGGGGCATCATCTGTTGCTGTTGCCTTAATGCTTTTCTTTCCAGTAATGCACAGCTTTTACAAAGAAAAAAATATCTGGGAGAGTTTTGATTTAGTCAGGCGTGCTGTTTATGCAGACAGCTGCACATATCAGGCTACATTCGTGATTGCTTCTTCTGAAGTTGTATAAAGTTCTGAAGCATTCGTTTCATGAGCTGAAACCCAAAACTCACTTTAGAAATGGAAATTTCAGATTTTTTTTAACCTATAGTTTGACATAAAAAAAACTAGACGACTTAGATTTCAAGATATCTGCACATAATTGGACAAAAAAATGTTAAATAAAAGAAGTAAACAGTGACACTAGTTGCCCACAAAACAGAATAAATACGTAAAATATAAAGTAAATGAATAGGTGAACAAATATACAGACGTTAACAAGTGCACTTTAAAGTTTACATTATTATCTAAATTATTTTAAGGTCTTTTCAACAATAATTAGATTTATCCTATAGCATCATTAAAGTAATTGCCTTCTTTCAAAAGCAAGACAAACTACTATATAATGACACTCGTCACATAAATCACCTGTCAAACATAAAGAACTCAGTGCTGATATGTCTTCTATTAAACTGAAAATATAAATTCATGTAAATTTAGACAAATTAGCTCTGTACACGGAGCTGAGCAAAACAAAGCAGCATCAAACTGAAAATGACTAAAACTTTTGCTGCACCACATATTGCACACACTCACTTTAATGCAGCGAATGAAAATAAAACTCATCAGGATAAAATCTTAGATTCACGTAAAGATTAAGAGGAGGGATTGATAATATTGTCAGACTGTGTGGGTCGACATGAGAGCCCTGGTGTAACCTCGAGTTCATGTCAGCAGGGCTGTTTGACTCCCAGAGAAAGAGAGAGAGCGACAGAGGAGGAGAGAGAGGCACAGGAGCTGAAAGACAGCAAGAACTGTGAAGAAATATAATGAAATTGGTGCAGATAAAGTCAGGAAGAGCACAGCTTCCTATGAAAATATTTATCATTCCACAAACGTTTGGCTACAGAAGGGTTTGGAATTAATTTGTGTTTTCTTAAGAGGGGGTGCCTTGCGCTACAGGATGGGGAATTCTCCACAGGCCGGGACTTTTTTGGGCTGCTGCTTATTCACAATTTATTAGAGCTAGTAATAGGAACCATGAAGGCTGAGGAGAGAGAGAGGGAGAGAGCCTGAGAGGGACCCGGCACACACAGCCGTAGGAGAGGGAGTCCAAAAATGGGGCCTAATGTTATTAAGAGACGGACCGCAGTGTTAAATCAAACACGCCCGAGCACACACCTTCGGTATGTGGTCTGAGCACACACACACCCCCACCACCACCTCCACCAGCCCTCCATCACGACCCTTGGATGGTATTTGTGGGGGTTTAAATACAGGTAGAGATTTACTGAGATTTACAATCCGTCACAGACTTGAATTTGATACAGCAACTATCTTAAATAAAGTTCCTACTTTGGCTCGCCAAAATACGCCTGCAGGTTTATTTCAGATAACTGACACTGACAGGGAGACACGTACATCCAGTTTATTTTATAAAATGCATACATTGCTGTGAGCTGGTATATGGGAAACACATTTCACTATACTTAAACCATATTTGCCCTGCAACAATTCTGATCGTTGAGGATCGCCATGGTGCCCAATGTAAGCACGATATTTCTCTATGTCCACAAACTTTATTGTAAGAAAATTAACATATTCCACAAAATTCAAATGTAAAAATTTTTTATGTCCTAAAATAATACAAGACATTGACAGAAAGTGTGATTAATATAGGCCTATAATTCCTGTTATTGCCAATTAGAAGAGAGATAATAACTTTTTCCCCCTGTTACAACTGGGGTATTGTAACACTTAAATTTAATATTATCATATTGTACTTATAAGTAAAAATATATAACCTGTTTATTCAATTAGTGACCACATATATGTTTGTTGTATCAAAATAGTCTGTAAGTTATGAAGGAAAATGTAAAAAAAAAAGTGTGAAAATTGCCCTGGGTTTTTTAAAATGTCAAGACAAAACTCTAACCAGATTCTATGCAAGAAAATGTCAGATTGCTCTGCTTTACATCTATTTATTTACATTTGTTTCTTTCAAAAACCAAAGGGCCCCATTAAATCCTTGCTCCTCCGACTGTGCAGCTGATAGACATGTTTAAAGGTGATTTAAACGCTTGGAAAAACACAGTGAGAGAGTTTCTAGTCTGGAGCCATGAAGGGGTCCTTGAAAAATATGAATACCAGCCTTTGAAAAATGCTTAGCGAGGCTCCCCTAATTTAGTTAATGAGGGTCCCTGCATGGCTGCAGAGGGGGGTGTCAGTGATTTCAGTGTAATCTTCTGTACTTAAGCCGAGCAAAAAGTGTTGCAGCGATTCAACCGGCACCAAGAAAAACAAAGGAGCTCAAGCTGAGAGAAGGTGCCTCACACACGTTTCCCCCCACTTCTTTTAAAGGGCTCAGTGAGACACAAGTCATGATTTGTGTATGGTGGATTTTGGGGTGTTCTGCTCTTATTATGACTCTTAGAATAAATACAAGAAAGTTCAGCTGAAGAAGAAAAAGTGATACAAGATTTCCAACTACACTGAAAAAAACTTTTACAGTGGCCTTTCTTTTTCTGCATTACTGTCTGTCTATGCTTTCATTCCAAATATATTCAACAAGCACATTCATATATTAAGCTAATATATTAAATATATGTCTATTTTTTTAAATGTTGTATTCTCAAACACATTATATGGAAACACACCTATTCAAATATTGTCATTACTGAAGAAGCCTAACTGTAAAATGAATCATATGGGAAGTTTTTAAAAATCAATTAGAGATCGGGGTAATTGATAATCAAATATTTAGTCAAATATTTATTTTATTGCACGTGCCATGATTTAATATTTGATCTGATAAAAAAATGTAATTAAAACAAACAAACAGAACTGACAAGCACGCATTTAGAGGCCGTTGTTCTGATGTAAATGCAAATTTAATGTGATGTTTTCTTAAAATAATATTTAAATAAAACACCAACAAAGCTTAAGCACACTTTGTCAGATTTTCTTGTTCAGATGGAAGGATGAACTCGTCAGGCTATTTTATGAAAAATATAACACCACAGCACAATAAATCGCGAAATATCGATGCCACGATCAAACTAAATGCACAGAAAGAAGAAGTATTTCACTCTTACCATTATTCAGAAAGAAGAAGGAAAAAATCCAGTCAGAGCAGATGTCTCTCCATGCCCAGAGGACTCCGCAGACTTTTCACAAGTGTCCCCGCAAAACCAGTGACCAAAAGTGAGCGCTCCTGGTGAGAAGAAGACAGAAGCGGCAGCAGCAGCAGAAGAAGAAGAAGAAGCTCTCGGCTTGGAGGCTCCAGGTGCCGACAGCTGGCAGCTTTCTGCAGACACTCACTCACTCACATCGATCTAAAGCCTCTTCCTCCGCAGCTTCAGGAGCGTGTTTGCTTTCCCGGCGGTGGGGAAGTGATGTTAAGTAAATGACCGAAGATTTCTGGTTCCTCCTCCTCCAGAGACTTGCGCGCGCTGCCTGCATGCAGCCTCAACGCTTGTGTATGTGTGTGGGCGTGCGCGAGCGAGCGTACGTCTGTGTGCGTGCGTGTACACCGGAGCGCGCTCCCTTATCTCTACCTCTGCTCTGAGTTATTCCTTCAGCAGGTCTGTTTCACCTCTTCTTCTTCTCTATCTCCGCTTTAAATCTTTGTTTAGTCAAGAGCTCTTCTTCGCGTTTGTTTACACAACGACCCGTAAACTATTGAGTCCTCCAGTGTGAAGCAGCGGGCTCTGTGTATGCTCTCCAGATAGAGGGATTTGTTAGTTTGTGGTAAATAACTGCAGGCGATTGACAGTTTTATCAACAGTGTTTACCTTTTACTGTATGTGAGTGTGGATGCGTGGGGGGAGATTCATTATTTCCGCCCTCTCTCTCTTAATAGGCTGCTTTATAGGCTACTATATTTTTGTTTAAATGCTAACGAGAGCCCAGCCTTACCAGCCTGACAGGTGTCGTTGAATATAAAGCCACTTAATGTGTTCCTCTAATTTTTTATGGGCTTTCTAAAAATATATATGTATGCACGTGCAATGCTGAAACAGCAATAAACCACATAACTACAGTCATGGGAGAAGTAATTCAAAGTAAAAAATACTCAATACAGTCAAACTCCTGCACTAATTTAATTTATTAAGTTAATGTACACAAAAACATACCTTTTCAGCAAAGTGTCATGAAAGCACAAATAATGTGAAGGAAACAGATATTAAAGTAAAGTTAAATAGTATCTGTTATTAGGAAAAGCAATCATTAGTTTCTTGAAATTATGAAAAGTACATTATAAGGATGTAAAAATATATATTTAATAAGAATTACTTGCCAATATTAAATATATTTGATGCATTAAAGGCACAAACATTGCATTGCCAATGAAATTAAAACTTTTTCACCATTTAATTGAAATTACGCCCATTTCCTGCTGTCTTTCCAAAGAAAGATACAAGTGTAAGCAGTGTCAGTGCTGGTTATCTATTGAACCATTTAATAAGCTTTTTGATAGTTTATTTGCCAACAATGCATCATATTTTCAAAGCTGGTCACATTGCATGTAATCATGGAATTTTTCAAGTAAATATAGAGGAGTAAAAATCACATTATTTCCCTCATCTATAACGTATATAAAATTTAAAAGAATTTAAAAAAGTATAGTTTTTAATTGTACTTTCCACTGCTGATTATTTATCAGTTAAACCAAAATAGAAATGCAAAAGATATATCTTGAATATGGAAAAAACAATCCTGTGTACTCTTTCAGATGTTACATTACTGTGAAATTGATCACAACTTCCATACTCATTAGATAATATATTTCACATGATGTCCGTTCTAAAAAATATGATTAGTGCTACAGGGTTTTTCTTCAGTCTGGAAGTTGTGATAATAGCTGCATTGTCGTATTTCAACTCAGGTTGAAGACCAGTAATAATAATACTGACAGATTATAAATGTTCCAATTAATTTCTAACATTTCCACAACAAGGCGTCAAACTCATGTAGAGATTCACTCTTAGATTCCCATTTTTAACCTGAGGCCCAGAGCACATCACCTGCTCCTGGTTGTATATGTGGGAAACGTCAAAAGTCCATCAAGGTTACCAAAACAGGTCATGTGGATGTGTAGTCTGAGCAACACCTGCTGAACTGAAGAAAAGCAATATTTGACAGTTTTGTCTGCTCGAGCACAACCATCATACTTTCCCCTAAAACTCAGGAGGCACAGTGCAGGTGTGTTATCCTCCGCCTGCCTGTTTGTTTAATATAACGAGAATATGTGTGTATTTGTGCCTGCTTTATGTGCGCCCAACTCGAGTGCCATTGTCTTGTGTGTGTATTCTGTAACATGAGGAAGAGTGTGTCGGAGCTGGGAGCCATGACTCAGGAGGAAACAGGTTCTCCTGAACGGGGGGACAACAGGATGCCCACGCTGACACCATCTCAACACCCGCAGACATGGATATGTGAGGGCACCTGGGGGAGATTCATGCTACTTTGCATCTGGGCTAGTGTCGGCATCACTGACCTTTCAGAATAAAAGAAAAGAACATCCTCTGGGGTAAACGGGCTTTCAAAAGAGCTGGATAACAACACGTGTCGTGGGTGAAAAGGTGTTTTTTAAGATAAGGACATAAACAGGAGAAAGACAGATGGAGGAAATATATTGCATGTTGCTACCAATATCTCAACAAACTACAGTAATTAGTGGAAGAGTGCATCTTGAATATCTATTAAAATTTGTAAACATCAGTCAGATTGCTTGGGTGCAACTAGTTAAGGAGATGAAAATACTGTAAAGATGGAGGCCTCTTAAGAATTTAAAAGGAAACATCCATCTTCTCATACTAAAAGCAGATCAATTCCAGTTGTTTTTCATCATTTACAACTTTTTTTCCTTGACCTGATCCAGGATTATTTCAGTTATTAATTTCCTGCTTTGCTGATAAATACTTCCAAAATCCCCCGGAGAATGTGCCTCAACCTGTTGCATTTGGCACACGTTAGCTGTTAGAGTGATAGTGACAGCAATCAGGAAGAGAGAACATTTTCCAGTTGAGAAAATGATTTAAGGCGCTCACTCAATAGACAGCATGCCTGGAGCAACAGCAATGCATTCTGGTCTATTGAGGCTACAGTCACTGGAGGAACTGGTATCTCTATCTTAATGAGTGATTACTGGAGTCTGGAGCGAAAACAAAAACTTTAAGTTGTTCATTTATTTGTATTTTCTATTTCTATTTCTATTATTACTATTGTTAATAATAAATATCCTGCAAATAAACGTATCCGTGGCTAAACATTGTGAAATGGAAAAAGCTTTATTTTTGCATATCAATATGTGACAATGTTTGTAAAAAATGTCCAGTGTATATAGTTTATCCATAGTTTATTTTTCATAAATTAGATTTTTTTTTACTTCATGGCATTTTTTTGTGTTTTTTTTTTGTGTACTTTTATTGCACTAAAACATCATGTTGAATTTTAGATCATTGAGGTTATATGCTGTGACAAATGTAGGTTTAACTATGTGCAACAATGACAATATATTTCATTGTTGTTGCCAAGCCCTCAGCTTCACTGCAGTTATATGCAAATTTGCAATAGCAGCAACTACATCCACCCACGACGAGTTCATACATTCACACACAATTGACCTCAAAGGCAAATTACAGCCTTCCAGGGTGAAAACTGTGGCTGCCAAAGGGTGCGGAAAAGTTTGTGTGCAACAAACTGATCGACCATCCAATAGAGCATGCAATAGTGCTGCTGGTTACAGCCACACAAAAAAAGTGCCATAAAGCAACAAAATGCATCCTGAAATGCAATGAACATCGTCAGTAGCACTTTTGGTTTATCACTTGTCATGCACAGGAAAGACTATACAACTATTAACAAGAGGCCATTGTATTTTAATGGTGTTTTTAATATCAACAGCTGTGACCTTATGAACTCAATTTCAGTGACATGATGAGTTATGATCACCGGGGATGTTGCAAGTGTCACACTTTGCCAGACACAGTTATTGCTAATGATGATATAAGTGAAGGGAAATGTGGTCTTGTGGTGTCTATTAAAGGAAAAAGTGCTAAGAGATATACAGACGCGCTGTAAAATCCCTTATTGTGACATTACAGCGCTGAGGTACAAAATGACAATGGCTCTGGGAAGTACCGTGACCCAGACACGATGAACTAGTCTGCCTCAGGTTCAAACAGCAGGCGGCCAGGCCAACTCCTTTCTTCCACTGGAATGTGCGGTGGAGAAATAAAAGCTGCCATTGTCTCTCTCTTCCTCTGATGGGCTCACTTGGCTGCCTGCCTATCCTCCTGCCAGCTGGCGGTATCCGCTGACACACAGTTACTGTCACTGTGTGTCATCGGCGTTCCTCACGTCAGGGTACAGGAAAATATTGCCTCTGACTTTACTGAGATACATTTTTATTACGGAGAAGAAGGTGTGATTTTTAATCAACAAGAACAAACTGTGTTGGATTATAACTCAGCTGATGGAGACTCTTTTCAGTTTTAAAGTTGAACATTTTGTTGTGTGCAACGTTGATGTAAATGTCACAGAACTTGGAAAAGTGAGGTAGAGAGAATATAAACATGAAGAGCGCATGAATGTAATATTATACGTTGCAGGGCTTATGTGAAAGGAAGCAAGAGCCATACTACCACCACATCTGCGTTTGGATGCCCCCCTATTCATACCCCTGAAAGCATGAATCTCAGCTTGCCCAGACACACACACCCAGTCTGCCCCATGGCATAACCTCCACCTTCACAACATTCACTTCTCTGTAGAATACCCAACTAAAATCAAGTATCCTTGACTCCAAAACTTTCCTCAACATCTGTCCACTTGTTTCTCTTAAGTCCCATCTGCCTGTTCCTCCCACACTGTATATTTGAGCCAATCACTTCCCTTGACACTTTTTTTGGCAGTTTTTGTTCAAGGCACATTCACTAAACATTGGTCAGTGAGAACTGCCTGACAAATGTGTAATTCCCATACAACTGAACTGCATTCCCAAAAAATATTCGAAAAAGGTTTGACTCATATTTGGCGCCAGCTTCAAGTGGCCATTTGAGGAACTGCAGTTTTTCCCAATTCTGCAATTATTTCTTCTGGAAAATGACAGAGATTCTTGGATGCAGACCCCAAATTGTGATGTTAAAAGGGTGCAGGAGTCTGTCAAAAGGTTCTGATGGAGCATACTGGAGTTTTAAGGTTAAATGTTTTATTTGCAATTTAAGACAATTAATTGCGTTACTTTGCTAACTTTGACTTCTTGGACTTGTTGCCATTCTAACTTTTACTAAGTTCTAGTATCCGGGATGCATGGAATTGATTTGAATCCAGCATGTGTTTTTTATCATGAGATAGGGCTGTCACATTAATGTTTTTTTGAATTTAACCTTAAAAACAATGAAGGTTTCAATGTTTGACGTACAAGTACAGACTTTATGTTGCGAGAACAGGAGGCAAAGTCCCCCTCCACTCTTCTTAAAAGCATTTTTCCCTCCCTCTGTCTCTAATAAACACACCCAGCATCCCTCCATTCTTCCCCACTGGGACCAGTGATGGAGCAGCCCTCCCTCCCAGTGAGACAGCTCTCACCCAGGCTGGTTATATGCTGTGCGTGTTATTTAACTGACCCTGGCCTCTAACCGTACAGCGAGGAGGCCCTTCAGGAACACACGCATGTGCAAGGCCAGGAAAAGGGTTGTTTTTCAAATGTAATATATTGCAGATCTCTAGCTGATGAAACAATCCAAGGAAAGATAATAAAATCCAATTTGTGTGATCATTAACAATGACATTCAACTTGCAGCATGGAAGCACAACCGGTATCAATACAGATTTTTGAATAACAACTCCCTCTTCGCATTCAAATAGGTCATGTAAGAAACAATGAGTCATGCATATGTATTTTCATTACCATATTTACAGGTAATTGCAGATTTTGTCTTATATAACCACAACATTGTAAATCCATTACATGCAATTCATTCCTATTCTTCACAGGAATCTACCCACGGAGAAGTGCATGTACTGTATACATAAACACATACACATGCACACAGAAAAGCACACAGACAAGCACACATATACTCTCCCCCTCCGTAGCTGCTCTACCCTTTACTTTGCCCTCCTTAGTGCCCCCCATGTCTCAGGAATGTGGGAATGATTGCCTTAATTTTATAAAGCGCACGGCTTCCTTTGGTTCAATTTTCACCAACACCATAAAAAAGAAGCAGTTGTAAGGTCAGCAAGAACCCATCTGGTTTTGCCATTGCTGCGGCTTTAATGACCAGGTAATAAAAGTTCAATTTGACAGAAATTACAACAGATGTTTCAGGCTGCAAGCCTTAGACAGAGTTGGTTCCACAGCGGGATGAAACCTCAGCCTGCAGGAGCTGCTCCACTGGCCTGATATACTGTATAAAATGACTAATGTTTGTACAGCATGAGAAATAGCATTAGAAACGCACATGTAACAAAACAGTGTGGAAGGTTCCCAGCTTTAGGGCACAGTCACACATGAGCAACTGTATCAAAGTTCACCAAAGTTGAACTCCATGTGATGCAAATATACGAATATATGATTTGCTTTGGCAGCAGAAGCAAATGTTTGATTTCCCTCTTTGGTGGCATATACTGGAAGTGAACAGGGGGCGAATATTTGCCAATGTTAATTTTGTCCAACTGTGAATCACACCGAGGAATGGCAAAAACACCAGTCCTCACATTCATATACATGTGGGTAGAGCATTTAGGCTGCAGTGATTGGGACTGCAAAAAAAAAAAATACACACACAAAGTCATGTGGCGGAAAGTTGACACAGAATCAATCGATAAACAGTGAGAGTACAGTAAGCACCCGGTCAAACATGAGCCACCATCACCTACTGAGGTGATATTTGTGCAGTGCCAAGTGGTGGCAAGTGGGGCCAACGACACACTTTGTTGTTTTGGTACAAAAAACTATGAGGGTTAAAAAACAAAACACTTGCACTTACCCCTAACTCCTCAAGAGCTTGTCAACAGCTGACTCTGGATGCTCACTGGAGCAATTCTGTGGGTAAACTGGTTGCATGTTTCCTCATGAGGAACAGTCCCTCCATATTTTGCCTGTGGATGTTCAATCTGTAATAGTGTTACAGGAATGAATTTTAAAACCCTGAAATGATTTAGCACTTCAGCACCAGCTGTCTCCATGTCAAAAGTATTTTTTTAAGGAGGCCTGTTATAAGCTCTATTGTTAACACAACTTTCAACGAGTTTCAGGTTTTTATTCTATTACATAAAAGTAGTCAGTAAAAACCCCACTGGTAAATTTTAATTCTCTTATGTGTCTTTAAAGAGGCAGTTGCTAACAAGCAGCTAAATGAGGCAGAGTTTGTTGCGGACCACAATCATATAAATAAATTATCTGCATGATACAACAGGATCCACAGCCCTAAATGCTACCTTTGTCTCCGGGAGGTGATGATTCATCTCTGGTAATTTGTGTGTCAGTGGTTTGTGGTGTTGCTGTGTTGGACTGCATTGTACTACACTGAAAGGTGTTCATAGTATTTTGTCCCCGCCTGCACAAACAAGACAACATTTGTACACAAAAAACTGCCATCAGTGAACGAATCAGCACTTCTCTGACAGTTGCAACAATAGCTGAACACACCCTTTGCTTCACATAATCAGTAGACAGTGCAGGACTGTTGCATTGTATCCTACAGGTGTTTACATTGTTCTGTCCAGCCTCTATATATCTCTGTCAGCCGGATAAATTGGAAAATCATTCAGTCTTTTTTTTTGTGTGTGGGCATGATATTTTCATGCAACATTGAATAAAGGATGAAATTATGATGGCTCTGGTGACTAATTAATTATTGTCTGTCTGTCTGTTTTGTAAAAAGATAACTCAAAAAGTGCTGCACGGATTTGGATGAAATCTTCGGACAACATGTGTATTGGGACGAGGAACAGGTTATTAGATTCTGGTGGTAATCGGTGATCCGGAACACTGTGTGGAATTTATATTGCAAATTTATACTATCGCGACAGTGACCATATTGCCTTCACCAACTCCCGCCATCTAGTGGATGAATTATTTCAATGCCAGTGTGCTCCCAAAATACATGCTTTCAATATAATCCTTCAAGTATGCAATTTGGTATTGCGTAACTGACCCTATTGCCTTGGCGGAGCTCTGCGCTCTCCGGGTGCTTTTCTAGTTTATGGTTTAAATGCACAATGTGTAAAATTGTGACAACAGTACAAATGGGTGCAAAGACTATCCAATTAAAAAGAGTTATAATGCAAAAAAAGTAAGTCAATTTTTTAAGTCATTGCAGTGGCATATGTTCCTCAGCTATAGTGAGTGAGTGGGCTGAAACATGACTTTTAAATCACTACAACAATTTAAGACAATTCTGACAACTGTCATCCCAGTAGCTGTCATTCAATCCCATCAATAGTTCCTGTTTATTTACCCAGTAGGTATAATAGGACTGCCAGCCTCTGTGTTCACTGTTTAAACCGTGAGAAAGTCTTTGGTCCTCTGACTCCTTTCTCACCAAAGCAAAGAACTGCAACTCACAACATTAAACTTTTAAAGGAATGTCTCAGCGGATATGTGGAATTGAACATCCTCGGGGCAGGTATTCACCTGAGCCTTCTCTATGTTTTCCCATGCATATAAACACAACAGTGTCTGTGTCAACCTGTGTGAAAACAGCTTACATTTCTGCTCCATGTATTACACGGTATGTGAGTCAACACTGGTTCAACAAGATGTCACTTTTATCCGGTACAATTACTACTAATAACAAAAAGCCACTTTAAAAAACGCTACAAACTGCTGTCTGTCTGAAGAAAACTAAACTTCAAATGTCTCAAAAAACACAGCTGGTGTTTAAGCAACAGCTCAGACGATTGACACTTGTTCTCACTTCTGGTGATTTATAATTCCCTCATGAATGCAAATAAAGAAAAATCCCCAGCTAGTCTCCTACTCTCATATGATGGATGATCTCCTGAGAGAATTCTGTAACTTTTTACTTTTTGAAACCTTCCAACCATACCCCGAACATACACACAAAAACACACTTTCAACTCTTCCATTTCCTGCGCACGGGCCCAGAGGTGAGACGGATACGTTCACACGTAGCTCTACAAGTTCCCACGACGGCGCAGAAAGCATCAGACTTTAGGATCCATGCTTGAAAGCATAGGGATTTTTTAAACTCTCTCCCCCTCTCTCTGACAAAGACGAGGCGTGTCGAGAGTATTGTATTTCTGCCCCGTCCATGTGACTCGAGGAAGTGTGTGAAATAGTTTCACAACAACACGGCCTATTGTTTTGTTGACAATGTACAAGTTTTTGTCCGATTTTTCAGCTGTTGGTGGTGACAGAGGAGTGACATTGCTGGATGATGACGATACCCTGAATGGTTTTTCCTTCGGGTAATGGTTTTTAAGAAGAACATGAGAAAGAGGAAGAGCCTCCAGTCAATTACACCTCGACTGTAAAGGTAACAACAGCATTCGAGGAGGTCAAGAGGTCACATTTAAACTAACGTCACTTCTATTCATGGATGGTTTCACTCTGTGTCAATCATTTGCTCTGCTGAAGAGCAAATTCCTCTAATTAAAAAAGCACATTCAGCACAACTGCAAAAAAGCACCTGTAACACTGAACTTCATGCATTCTTTTATGGTTTATAAGGATCAACAGTTCAGTAAAGTTTGTGCATTTCAAAAGAAAGTTCATTAATGCTCTTGCATCAGAAAGTATTAAATGAAGGCGAGGATGGTTCTCACCCTTTTGATATCTAAAAACATGTATCTCACAGATATTCAGTTTCATTACGTATTGTTTCATAATTGCACTTAAATCAGCTGCCCTGTGGCAGTTGACTTGATCATGACAAAGGGACCATTTCTTTATTTGATCCCATCTTAGTCATCACATCATAACGCAATGTAAAGTATTGCCAAGTGCAATCACATAGCATCTGCTTTATTAAGAGAACGAAATATGACAATTTTTAAAAACAATACCAACTGGCTGTCTTGTTGTGGCAACGCAGCACAACAAAACAATCTGCGATATAAGCAAACAATAAACCTCAAAAGACAAACATAAGTCCTTTTTAGTAAAAGGGAAAACTGACATGCAAATAAATTATTCTACTCATGTATTTGTTATTTTTTGTTGTTCTACAGTACTATAGATGGCATACGTTCACAATTAATTACCCAGAAAGCTAAAGCAAAAGTTTTTTTTATTGTTTTTTGTGTCTGTTATTATAATGATAAGGGATTATACCTGACCTGTGAGGGTGCATGATGTCATTTCTGCCTATGTCGTGCTGGATTCCCATGGCTGGAAGGCTGAAGGAAGCAAGAGTTCATTACATGACCTGTATGTGCATGTCTGCCTGGTTTCTGCCTTCCTTTTTCTGAAGCCAAGATACAGTTTAAATCAGTGTCAGCAAAAGGAAGTGAGTTGTAGGAGACACAGAGTAATAAGATAAGGGGAAGATGGCGAGAAAAGAAGAAAGAATGAAGAAAAGGAAGCACGTTTCCAGTTATAAAGGGCATGAGGGGAAAAGTGGATACTCTTTTCTCCATTCACCTGCTTTTGACAAGACTATTAGAAAGTCCTAGTCATAAATCCAGCTTTTAAGACACCTCACATATTCACTGAACAAAGAATAACAAATAAGAAGGAATAACAAAAGTGGCTCTGAATAACAGAGACAGTAAAAGTGAAAGATTACAAGCAGAAGGAGGTAGTGTGTCCTTTTTTGAATGAAAGGGGACGATCCCAAATACTTTCTCATGGCTTCCTGAGTTACAGAAGCCCCGCTGCCTCACAATCTGAAACAGATTTAAGCCGAAGAAGAGAGAGAAAACCATCGGAGCGACTGCGTTTTCCCTCCACTGGATCCTACTGTACTAAGGTCAAAGGGCAGGAAAATAATCAAAAACCGTAGGTCAAAAACAATATCAACACTAAGACTCGTATATTGGAAGCGGGCGTGAGACACACCCTGAGATGTCATTAACTTTACACAGTTTTAAGATCTGTCTGTGCACTCCATACTGTATTTCCTGCCCGACAGGCTGAGGTTTAACATAAAAATATATTTTTACATTATTGTTTCGAGCTTGTGGTTCTGAGATGAAATGATTTTCACCCGCAGGCAGTTTTGAAACAATCAAAAAGTTAAAACTAACATGTAATATATTTTCATATCCCTTCATGCATAATGAACTGTACTTTTACAGTGTGTCTGTGTTATGTGCCAGAGGGCTTGTGTTGTTTGTGTGTAGTTCTGCCCCTCCTCCCACTACTTTCTGTTTCTTCCAGGTAAACGACCTGATTAGAATCCACCTGTGGAGCTGATTGTCCACCTGCTGAGCTGGCCAATCAGAGGTGGTGTGTGGCAGGTTATAGGGGCCCACAGTGAGGATCCACGAGGGCTGCCATCATTCCTTTGTTGATCTCTGTCGGTGAGACTTGTGTTTTTTTGATTGGGAAACTTTGACTTCATGTTCAACACTTGTGGTGAGGAGGTTGGGACGTTAGGTAAGTTGGGTACCCTACATTGCAACATGTAGGTGAATTTTTGTTAGACACATTAGGTTGATTGGTTGGTGCCACACTTGTAGTTATTGCGTATCAGTTTTTAGAGAAGTTAGTTAGGCCTTTGTTTCTTGATTTTGTGTTGAAATAGTCAGGAGTTAGTCAGGCCTTGTTTTGTTTTCTTTCTTTCGATTATTTGGCACCACCACCTTGTCCCATTCCTCCCACCCAGTTTGTGAAACTTGTTGACTGTTTTTTCGTTAGAGCACTGTAAAATAAACCACAAATTACTTTTCACAAAACTTTGACTCCTTCACTTCTTTGATTGTTGTTGCCATCCTCATTTTTAAAGAGGGGATGTAACAGTCTGTCTGAAAGATATGAAAACAGACTATTTTAATGAGGGTAATATAAGACTCTGTGATGTCTGAGACAGAGAGGCTGCAGTCTGCATCTAAGATATACAGAGCAAACGAAACAAAAAGTTAAAAAACAAGTTGAAGACTTGCACAAACTTTGCTGCTTTACGCTGGAAACACTGGAGGAACTCTTGACTCACATTTGCTCAAGGAAGAACCGTGTCTTTAAATGTCTGTTGATGGTAAAACCAAATAGGACAAATTGCTGACGCTGCTTTACCAGTCTGCTCTGACTGTGTTACTATTGATTGAGTCCAAATGAAACGTGGGATGGTGACCTTCCCTTGACCTTTAACCTTCCATCCCTGCCACCAAAGGCTTACAAAGCCACTGAATGTATCGCTGCAAATCAATTTGAAATGCAATAGCTGAACAGGAAGCTAATGGATGAAGGAAAAACGCTGTTAAGTTGCTCTTTTTTAAAGTGTCAAGCCTTTAAAGTTGATCACCTGTAAGCAAGTGTGCCATTTACCTACGTTTATTTTCTTGTCTTTTTTTCTTGGTATTTGATATGAAGTATCACAGACTAGAGATGTGCTTTATGCAACTTAAAGACACCACTTTAGATTAACTTCCTATGTTGAAAAAGTTGCTCTTCCAACATTACTAACTTTAATGTGGCAATTACATGTCAAAGATGCAGTTTACTGTATGTGAACAATATGTTTGTCAACTACATATTGAAATACATGATGTTTCTTATGGAAACTGTCCTTCCCCCCAAAAAGATGTCCATATATGGTTTACACAACAGTTTATGTCGACAGGTATTTACATGTATCGTTAGGTGGCGCCCTCTACTTGCTGTGGTTATTGTGACAGAAACAGGGTACATAGTATAAAGAACAACAAGGTCCACTTAGAGCGGGTGAGACCCAAGAGAACTGTGTTCATGCCCCAAGTGAATTCCAAATGGTTATATAAAGTAACTTATGTAATTTAACTTGTTTAGCTACGTCATGTTTTATGTAACCTATATAACTACCATAACAACCTCATGCCTGGCAGCAGTTGTTTAACACCAAATTATATTTCCAAAGCTTAACCATGTAGTTATGTCTTAAATTTAACCAATTCGTTTGTTGCCTAAACCTAACGAAACTGTTGACAACATTGGCCACATGTTTAAACCGTCACCGTTACATTTAGGTATGATGATGTGTTGATCTCTTGCATGTGTCAGGGATGCTAATTTAGGAAACCATCCTGCAGGTCTTATTACAGGGTAGGAACAAACACCATGCGTGGTTGTATACTTTGGAGGACTTACTGTTCTTGTTTCATTTGAGAGTTTAAACTTTGATGGTTGAAGCTATAAAAAGGGAAAAAATTACTTTTGCAAAATAAGCTTTCTCTCTACCAGTTTATCTCTACAATAAGTTACATCATCTTTACATGTATTTGTGATTTGACCCCTTTTGGTACATGCAACACCCTTATTGCCTTTTTTCCCCAAAAAATTGGGGCACTATGTACAACGTAAAGAAAAATAGAAAGCATTACATTTAGAATGGAGGCTTATAATTTAAAAACCAACAAAAGTTTGAGTGTTAGATATCTTGTCTTGACATTGTTTTTGTTATGCTTCCTACATCATCTCAACTTTTTAGTAACTGGAGCTGTGTTTCAGCCGTTGAATAATCCGTGTCACCTTTTCACCTTTGCACATGAAAAAAATTGAGATCATTGAACAAGGAAATGTTGTGGGAGAAAACTGCCATGAGAAGAGGAGACACTTGTTTGACTCAGAGAACCTGCCCTCGGTGATCGGGATTGAAACTCCCTCAGGCTTGTTTTTTTTCTTTTTTTTTCTCATTGTAGGAGAGAAAGAGAAGGGAGGGGCGAGAGAGAGAGGCCACAGGTGACCTTTTGGATTATCAGTTCGATGCCTCAGGTGAGAGAGAGAGAGAGAGAGAGGGAGGGAAAGGTAAAGGTGTGAAAAAGGGAGCGATGTGTTCATTTCCTCTCTGGTCTGCTTGGTGGCTCCAGGCAGTGGATTTTCACTGAGGCCTCACCTTGGTGCACATTGCCTTGTCACTGAAAAGTGTGTGAAAACTCCGCCCACAAAGAGCTGAGAGAAAAGAGGAGGAAGGCTCAGTGTTAACACTTCACTTCAGGGTACACAAAATCCTGAGCAGATGCCACTTAGTGAGTGAAGAACAAATCAGGAACCAATTAATGAACAGCGTCAGGGGCATGATTTCTGGTTTTGTGCCATGCCCTAGTTGAGCTAATTAGGAATGATTCATTAAGAAGTTGATCAGTATAAAGATAAAGAGATATCTATCTATTATAGTCTTGCCCTATATATATTAGGTTTCATGCTGGATTTTGATTCATTAAACTGAGGATTTGACATTAATTTGGTCTTAATTATTTTAGTGGTAACTGGTCAGGATTCAGTGTAACATATTGTTCAGTGTCATCAACAGCCTCTCAGGACTCTGAAATATTAACATAGTTAATCTGAGGTGCTGTACACAAGATTCACATTATTGATATATAGCAGTAAACGGCTATTATGGGTGTGTTTTAATATAAGCTTGTCTGATCTTTGTTGACAGCAAGAGTCTTTCTAGCTGCATGTTCATTTTAGTGAATGTGAGCCCCTGAATGTGTTGCAGTCGCCTCTGCATTGCTCTGATATGAGGGTTATTGCTGTTGCTGTTAGCTCTGTCTCCACTGGTGGTGGTGGTGCTAGCACCGTTAGCAGCCACCGCCATGTTGAGAGCCGTGTGCAGGAAGCGATGTACTCTGCAGCCACTTGAAGATGTCTTTATTTTATAACACATCCTGTAAGTACTTAAAAATGAGGATGTAACAAATGTTTTACGGGTGTAAACCAAATATTGTCTGAGGGCAGTTTGTCAATGTGTCAGTTCAAAGCTTCAGTCCAGTACGTCATTTTGTCATTTCACAGAAAACCAAAACCACACCAGTCAGTACCACAGATTGTGCTGGGACACCAGTTAGTGGCCAAAACTGAGCTCCAGTTTCAGAAAATCACTGTAATTTCTGAACTGTACATCTATTACGCAGCCTGCAGATAAGAAAAATGAATGCTTTCTTCCTGGTGGTTTCTTGGAAGAAATGATTCTTTAGCGACTAGAAATAAAGAGGAAGTTATCACACAAATGTTCCACGAAGTCGACTTGGACTGAAAGATAAAACAGGAACACATATGCAGTTTTTGATTAAAAACAGAATTGAACGTCTGCTACTCCCTCTGTCTTCCTGTCTTTTCAGTCTTGCAACAACATTCCCTCGTGATTGTTGTGTTTTCTTTCCTTCTCTTTTAAAAAGAAAACACAAGAGAAAAGATCTTATTGGATCCATTCGTGTCCTGCGGACTGTGCTGTGAATCCAACAAGCGCCGAGGCCCAACGTGTTTATGGTCATGTCTGTGAGCAGTCGACAGGCGCTGGAACACCGCACACAACCACACCTAATTAGAACAAGATTGTTTGACTTACTGCATTACCCTGTTATTACTCAGACTGGGTAGTGAAGGACACAAGGCTTGCTTTTAATAAGTCTGCACAAAACTGAGGGAAACATTGCTAGCAATCAAAGTCAGATGAGCATTCATAGTCATGGCTGCGGCACTTTGGCTTTCCACAGTTGTCACTGTTGCTTTTGGACGACTGGAGGTCTGAGAGCGTGATGGATTCATGGATACATGGATGTGAATGGTGTTAAAACACATACACACATTATCCCAGATGGAGGGTATCAATTATTAATAACCCCAAGAGTCCTTCCAATGATTCCATTGGCTCATCAATTATTCACATATCTGATCAGGAACAGATTCTCTATTGGCTGATTTAATTATCTGACAAGTAAAGAAGCTTTTAAGAGGACTGTTCGTTCTATTAAGGTAATCGCTTTATTGATAACCCACCAGGATGGAAAGTAAGCCAACACTCTGGGGACCACGGCTGATGGATGCTGAGTGGTTTCTTTAACATTGTGACTGACCATCAGTTCTGACCATCCCCCCTTTTTAGTTTCACCAGGTCTTGTCTTGCCACTATAAGGCTGTGGTAAAGAAGAAGTAAAGCATGACTCAATGGTGAAGTCACCCCTTTTTGGAAAAGAACATTCTTGGCACAAATTGACATCCATAAAAAGTTCAAGTATGTGGTGAGTTTACATAGTTTTGGTCATGTCAATCTAAAATCAGCCGCAGTTTCAACATTTAAAGTCAGTTCAGCCAGCTGGCCTCATTAGGAACTGCTTGTCCAATCTTAGTTTCCTAGATTGGAAAAATGTTATCTTCCTATGACAGAAGTAATTCCTAAACTCATCTCAGACCTCCGATCTTATAATAAGAAACTTGAAAACTTGAAATATTCTTCAATCAATACTCTTCCTGTCATGCCTGTATCTATGTTGATTCTCATCCCAACTTATTAATACCAATGGTCTGTCACAGCCCATGTTGTGTGATACTGACGCACACAGAACCCATTAGCTTTGGTTTTGGACGCCATGGACAGCTTGTCACTTTTGCTAGTTACATGTCTTCAAAAAAACTCCTGGTTTATGGTTAATTTTGGGCAATAAAACCACTTGATGAAGGTTGGGGCAACAGAACAGGGTTGGTCTTTAAACCAACTATTTCCACACTTGACTACCCAATAGAGTTACACACATTGACTCCAAGTATCAACATTAATACTTGGTTTCACACAGGACTCAAACAGTGGTCTCTTGGGTCAAAACCAAGGTTCTGCCCTTCACACTCTTTGTCTTATCCTTTACTCTAAGCGTCTAATATTGCCATCAGCATTGTAATTTGCCATGCGTTCCTAACAATAGTGCTGTTGCCTATTTTTGGCAGTTATTTGGAATTTAGGACACAGTCTATGTCGTCCTAAATTAGGATTCCTAACTTTGGAAACCCCAATTCCTATTCTAAGATTAGATTTGATGCTAAACAAACATGAAACATGTTTTTGTAATCCTAAATATCATTCTAAACTGAGAGAAGATAGGATTTCAGGTTTTGGAGGTTTCAGTAATGAGGCCTCTGAACCTCTTTAGTTGAGAGTACAACAACCCAAATCATGACCCTCATTGGAGCACAACACATTCCCACAGATCATTTGCTTAAACTGTCACTGAGTTGTAACACTCCAATCCATCTTTTCATATATTTCTTTCATCTCACTTATCCTGAAATGGTTTTCATCTTGTGTTTTCACTCTTGTGATTTAGCACTGGCCACAGAGAATGCCGCTCCAGTCCTCCAAGACCAAGAGGGTGGTGAAATCACACAGTGATTTTGAGGAGTTTGAACAGTTTTGGGAGCGATATCAGCACAGTGGAATGGCCAATATTAACCCTGAGTCACCGGGCCCAGTGAAAAAAGCTTTGGAGAATATGCGCCTGTTTCAGGCTGGAGGGTTGTGATAATGGGACTTTTGGGATCCATAAAAACTGCTGACTGCAGGGGTGTCTGCGTGTCTCGATGTGTGAATCATGTTTTCTGCTTCTGAACGCAGCTTGAGCTCCTTTGCACGGTTTGAATTTGTGAGAAATGTTTCTGGTTGTCTCTGTCTTTATCACAGTCTTCAGAGGTAATGAGCACGCTAGCTAAAGCCTGAGACATCTTATTCCTCTTTTCCATAGTCCTGGTTTATTTTTAAAAAACGAGGCCTAAGTTAATGCACATTTAACCCACAACTAAAAATGACAGAATTGGTCATTTTTAGAATCAGTAGTTTCAGCGAGGGCCTCATAAAGCTTCTGTTTAAGTTCAAGCTAAGCCCTTAACATTCAAAATAAAAGAAAGCAAGGCTGCCCTTTGAACCAAATTGTCATCTTTTACATTTAAAGAGTCCATATGTTAAACCTCACTAAGGAATGCCTCTTTATTCTTTTTGAGCTTTGCACTTCATATTGAGACTCTAAACAGCTGCTACACTTTCTCTCTGTGATGTAGCTGGGAAACCTGAGCTGTGCTATTGATCAGACTTCCACTACTAGGTTATTAGCTAGCAGCCTGATGTCTCCACGTCCACTTCATGACCATCTCTTAAAGACAGTGGGGGTGTGATGAATGATAGACAAAAATATACCACATAAATCTTCCCAGTAGGATTTCAGCATTTCGACTCTCTGAGGAACTGCGTCCATTTTAAATACTTTCTTCTTCATGACCCGTTGTTCTTTTAACTCACTCTCTAATGTGACCATTTATTTATTTTCTCACAATGTATATTTTATCATCATTACATAATTGATGTCTGCAAATTCCACAAAGAACTCACACCAAAAGCTTCTACTAATATACTTTTGAGAAAGGCATGCTTTGTTACTGTCACTTTGAATGTTCAGACACTGTGTTGTGCCTTGCCTGAGACAAACCAGGCAAACTTGGATTTATTATTTCATACTTTAATGATTATCTGGCTCGCTATGTTCAACATAATTTTACTAGCCTGTCACTCCAGCCTGGAGACATGGCTGTTAAACTTGGCCTAATCCTGCCTAAGGAAGAGGGGAGAAAAAGCCAGACCAGTGAAAAGATAGGCATGGAGCAGGGGGGATGCTGAAGAAAAATATCTGAACGGCATTTTGCAAAAGCACCTCTTAAGTTAAGAAAACATAGGACTTGAGGAGAAACAGCTGTGTGCACTGAAGCCTGGCATCCTGAGGATGAAAACACAGGCCGTTAATAATAAAAATAATAAGCCTGCTGAGTTCCTAATAAAAGGACCCTGATGAGATAATTCAGTCAAGTGAGGGGCCCTCCCTGCATCGCAGGCTGCCCTTGTCACCACACCAGCGCCGCCACCACAGAAGAAGAGAAAAGGGAAGGACTTGGCAGGGGCAGTGGGATGCTGCTGGCTCCATTCTCTGGTGCCACACAGCAGCTTTACCACAGAAGAAGAAAGTTGGCAGGAGGACCCGGTGTTACTCCACGGTGCCACACGAGGGTATGGACTGTACCATGTTAATGTTGGACCGGAGCCAGCAGTTGGATTCAGAGTCTGGGCTGAATACTTGAGCATTTATGTGTGGGTTTATTTGTGTGTGTGTGTGGTTTGTGTGCATGTTTGTGTTCCTAGCATAATGCAGAATGCCAGGGGAACCCCAAACCACCCAGTTTTTCATCCTGTCCTTCTCTTACCTTTCTTTTTTTCCAGCCATTTCTGTCATCTGTCTCTCTCTCTCACCCCTTCTCCATTTCTGCCATCTGGCTTCAGTGAACAGGCCTCTGACAGAAGCACTCAGACAGCTCAGTCATACTGTAGTCTGTGTGGTGTTAACGGGGCTCATTTTATTCCCCCAAATCTCACTGCAAAAACTTCACTGACAGCTTTGCCAATAAATAGCTGCAAGCAATAAATAACTGCAGATTTCTTATTTTGTTTTATGGGAAGAGAAGAGTACAAAAAGTCTTAGATCATCAGTAATTGTCATTGAATTTAATATAAAAAGAAGTAACTGGACGATAAAATATTTAGGTACCGTTTGATTTATTTTTTATGCCCTCATGTTTTTTAGCAGTCCCTGGAGGAGTGTTTGCTGTGGCACGAGTGGCACGAAGCCAAGCTGGGCTCCATATCTGCACTGATTTATGGAAACCCAGGGAGCAGGAATAAATGAGAAAGAAGCGTATTAGGACATAAATCATCATCATCACCACAATAACTACGCCATCATAAAACAGCAGCCAAACCTTTGGTGGAGGCAAAAGGGAAATCCGTAAAGACGACAGAAAAATGAGAACTGTGAGAAAAACGAGAGAGACCAAAGACGAGATATGGCCAGTAAACCAATACTGCCTGGATTAGTCATGCCGTCGATGGCCTTTTGAAATTGCCGTGCATGCCCGGGGCACCACCTATCCGCTAGTGAAGGTTCTGTCTGTCTGCTCATTCTTCTTAATAAAAATCAAGCTACCTGTTTTTTCTACTCTTTACTTTAATGCTCCATGTATAACAGAACATGTATGTAGTAAGTCTGCTGCAGTATTAATATTCTAATAAGAATGGATTACTATGTGTATATGAAGCGTATGGATCATTTCTACCTGACTGGAGTTCCTCTTCAATATACGAAGAACAACATATAACCTCAATACTAAAGGAATTTTAAAATCACAGTCAGCATCAATAAAAATCTTTCTCCCATATCTTCTCAGAGCTCAAATTAGCTATACGCAACCTTTTTGTAGCCATGAACAGCAGCTTTAGCTCAGGGCACAAAAATTTCCCCTGCCCTAAATTTTCTTGCTGCCACAATTTTCTCCCTAGATGGCTGAAATTTGGTATGGAGGTCAAATGTGTGTGTGTGTGTGTGCATGTGTGTGCATGTGTGTGTGTTTGAAGGTTTGTATTTGTTTCACTGCCAATTGGCTTAAAGGAGGCATGGCAATTGGAGTGGATTATCGCAAAAAGATGGATAACTTCCATGGAAGATTTTGTGGAAAGGTTGGTCAAGAGCCAAAGGACAGCTGATTAACTGCTCAAGCCAAGTAGCAAAAAGGGGTGTGGCAGTGGGCGTGGCCTATAATAAAAAGGCACATAACATCTATTGTAAATTGATTCACATTGCACTGTTAAACTCATGGAGCGTTTGTTATAAACACACGTTTATTGCACTCAGCAGAGAGTTACCCTCATCTTGCCACGCCCCTTTTATAATTCATAAATTGCTTGTCATACAGCCTAACAGAAGGCATCATTGGACTCCATGGAAAATATTTCTGCTCTGTTGGTCAGCACACCCACCCTCCACATTTTAAATGCAGGGTTCCATTCAGTTCTGCATTTGTATTTAGGCAAGTTAAGTGAAGTTTTTTCAAATATGAGACATAAGTATTGAAGTTCCTTTAAAAGCACAATTTCCAACCCCAAAAACATGTGGCAGGCTTACTGTGGATATTTACTCACCCCCTCCCTGATGTAGGCCTAGAGCTGGAACTGATATGGCAACAGTGGAGTTGAATGGCCTGTTCAGGCTCTGTCCCTGGGCTGTGATGGTATTGTTGCTGGGAAGACAGTACAGGGAGTTGGCCAAGGAGGAAGTGAAAACACCATCCATCCTCACACAAAGTGCTGTACATACTGTAAAGCCCACACACCAAAACATACAAGTTGTTCTCGGGTATCTGTTTCATGATGTAGCTGCCAATACCCAGCTGGTTTGCAACTGCTCAGGAGGGACTGGAGAGAAGGTGTTACTTAGTTAACACTGTTTACAGTTCCTCAGGGCAAATGCTGTGACCGAAAAAGAAACATGGTTGCTTATGGAAACTCTCAGTGGCACTTTAGAGGTAATTCAGGTTGGATTTTTAGTCCAGCATTCTGTAATAATTTATACAGTTTACAATGACAACTAGGGAAAGCTTTACTAATTATCTTTTAATGACGTGAGTTGGCTAATCATATACTGGTAGAGGTTCAGCTGTAGCTTGCAAGCTTGGTAAGCTAACAGAATGGAGTTCATTTTTATGTGTACGCTAATGTTGCCAGGCATTGAGTTTAAGAGGTTAAATAGTCTGCACTTATGTAGTCTTTGTGACCACTCAAAGCGCTTCACACTGCATTCACAAACACATTCATACTGGTGGTCAAGTTTCCTGGTACCCTAAACAGTGCCACCTGCCACAATCAGGGATTCATTCATACACCGATTAACATAACATCGGGAGCAATTTGGGGTTCAGTATCATGCGATCGATCAGGGATCCCCAGGGCGCTATAATGCCAACTTACTTCCGGGTTTAAGGACTCATTCCTGTTGAATGGTCAGTTTTAAATGATTCATCATAATCATAGTAACGTGAAATATAAGAATCTCCAAAGTTTATTGTTTATCAAACTTGTTAACCTGCAGTCTAAATGTTATTTTCACATGAAGGACCAGCTATCACTCCACATTAGTGCAACATATATTTCTACACATGCCAAAAATATATTATGATCATGTGGTGTTGTTTCAGGGTATAAAAACATATCCTCAAGCTCTGTGTGTTTCGTCTGATAGCCTGACCACAATGTGTGATGTCAGTGTTTGGAGAGCTTAGACTGGAAACCAGCCTTCCCGTCCTCCCCCTCTTTGCTTCTTCATCCCCTTTTCCCCTTTGCCGTATATGGTTCATGTGTTGCTGATTACCCCCAAGTCCAGGTCTGGACCCAAAGCTTCCACCTTCTCTGCTCATATGGTTTGAAGCCACATGGCTCCGTCAATGGAAATCCCCCAACAGACTCACACCTTAAAGCACTGTGCACCCGCATGCATGTGCACAGGTACGTGATGTTTGTGGCTTGTGCATATATCCAATCCCAACTGTAGGCACTGCATGCACATAAACCCACACACACGCGTGCATGTCTTCCCCTGCCTTCTTTCCCTGGGGTCCTTTTGATTGACAGTGCCTGCTCCTGCAAGGGATTATGGTGGAAACTGGGGGGGTAGAGGGGGGTGGAGGTCCCGGGGAGGGGTGAAGGGGTTTGAGGCCGGGGCGAGGGAGAGTGAGAAAGATGGCTGAGGATTAGGCCCACTGAGCTTCATTAACCTGAATGTTTACACAAGCTGATCTCTCGCAATGAGACCCTTTTCCTTCCCACAAGTGTCCCCTTCAAGAATCTGCTGCCCCTTCCTCCATCCCCTCAATCCAAGTGAAGCAGTGAGGCACTGTCCACAGCCAGCAAGTCAGGCATACAGCCCAGCCTGATAAGAACCAGGATTAGGGACATTTTATTACTTATTTGCACAACTTCAAAGATTGAAATACTCTATATTAAAACTGGAACATAAATTTTAGGTTTTGTAATAGTTTACAATAGCTGATTCTTACAATGTTTCCATTCATTTTTGCACAGAATGGCAGGGTTTCTGAAAATGTTATGGTGGTCACGCTTTGTGGAGAAAAACAAAGTCTGGAAATGATAGAGAAATAGGCTGGGGGAAGCCAATCTGCTTGTATTTGAAATGGCCCCCATCAGCCTGTTTCCTTTTCCAAGGCCATCGCTGCTAATATACTGTAGTCAACATTCATTTTAATGGTCAGTGAAAATAACTGAAGGGCACACATGGCTTGAGGAGATCTGCTACTCAATAATGTTAAATTAGTGTAAAATGAAGCTTATGAACCTATGTTCATAAACTTTAGGGCCATGACCTATGTTTTCTGTTTAGTTTGTCTGTCCATCACAGGATTATGGAAGAAAATTGTCCAAGGGCGTAGCTTAGGCCAAGGAAGAACACATCCAATTTTGTAGCAGATCTGACTCATGGGGCAGATACACAAATTATTTTCCACTTTTGTTAACACTGGAAGATAGAGCATTTGTGCTGCGGTGGTTGGGATAATGGGAAAAAATAAGACCAGCTCATATTGCATGGATCATCTGATCCATTTTGAAGTTGCAAGAATAACTTCCCAACTTATAAAATACAGCCATCTGGGAAGCCCGCAAATGCACCATTGGCTTTGGCCTGTGCTCTCTTAGCGGCACTCTCGTGACTCATGGCTATGTTGTTATGCAAAACTAAACCGAGGTAATGGCCTGGTGACAAATGTGCTAAGCTTTGCAAAGGTAGAGTTTCATTAATCTGCACTCTATCCGTGTATACGTTTTACAAAATTTAGGCCTCAACTACATTAGTAGGTGTTTGTTGTGATTTGCTACTGTACAAAAAGAAGGGAAAAAATGAGGAAATTTCAGATTTTTTTGGATACTCTGTGGTTTCCATAATGAATTACTTTAGGGGTTCAACTAAGAGCAGAACATTTGACACTTTGACAAAGCAGTTCCTGTTTTTCCAGAGCAGCATAAATCACAGCTAATTCTATAATGCATTACAACATAATGTAATTCAAAAAGTTCAAGAGTACAAAGGGGGTAAAGAGCCACTAAATTAGTGCCAATCACAAGGCAGACTTCAAACACACCGACTTGTGCTTTTGTTGCTACTCTCCAAGGACCCATTGAGCCGCCCAGAGTTGTGCCTGAGCTCTAAGGACAACACTGGGGGCTATTTGCTTCTCAGATTAAAGAGGTTGAGCAAGATAGCCAGCTGAAAGCAGCAGCAGTAGGACAATGAGCTCCAGAGGTTCCCCCCCTAAAGAGCAGTTAGCAGAAAAGGACTGCCTGTATTGTTTAGCATCTCCGGGAAAGGGTGTTTTCTCTCGGCACTGAGGTGGAAAAGTAAATTAGCGTTCACTCTGTGCCTGGCTCCGGCTCCGCCAAACTGAGAATGGTGTGTCGACAGCCACAAGACTGCTCTCTTCAAAGAGCTGTAACCAAAGGGACATGGCTCTTGCTAAAGTAAACAGAAAGCAGTCTAGAGCTCTTAGTTAGACAGGCAGGCTGTGGCATGTATTTCAAAATCACCATCACATCAAATGGGCAGGCAGATCAACTGGAAGTTATTCTGCGAGAGGCACTTCTTTGGCGGCATCTGCCATGTGGGTCTAATTTTTCACCTTGAATGATTGTGAATGCTGCGGAGGGTCAACGCAGGTCCATGCCTGCTTGACAAGAAGCCGATTCTAGAAAGGGAAGAGAAGGAAGAGGGAGAGAAAGTTCGAGAAAGGAGAGAAAAAGACAGAAAGACAGACAGAGAGCCGACAAGAGTGCCAAATCACGTCTGCTGAGGACCAGCCGTCTACACGATCTCAGACAGGAAAGGGAATGTGGGGGGAAGAGAAGGGGAGAATGAGCGATTGGAGAGAGGGGTGCAGTGAGGAAAAGAGAGAAATAGTTTTTGAGGAGACATCTGGCTTTGATTAAGAGGGGCAGCGTGGACAAGCCAGCCTTTGCCGCTTGTTTTGACTGGGCTTTTCAGAGGAAGTTGATGTTGTTTGTTTTTGAATAGCAAGTGGCTTGTTAATTGATGAGCACGAGCCACAGACACAATGGCTGAGCAGTGATTAGGCATTTAAGTAGCAGTGGTGTTTACCTATTTATGTATTTCTATGCAGTTTGTGCATACACTATGTATTTGCGGGAACGGGTGATGGCTGTGGGGGAGGCTGGAATATACAAAGCGAACATTTTTCCTAGAAATGCCAAACCTGGCTCTCTGATTTAGGATGGACATGAGCTATATTTGTGAGCAATTCCTTTTCCAGTCTTTTAGAAGCACAAAAAACCCACAGGAATTCAGGGAGCTGACACTAATGAAGTATAGAAGCTAAACTAGGCTGAAACAGATGCAACTATAAGATTCGAAAGAACAGAAAATGAGAGAATAAAAACAGAATAAAGTAAAATAAAATAGAAAAGAGTACAACACAATGGACTTATTCTAAAAATCCTTCTTTGACAGCTGTAAAACATCTGCATTTCTGGAGAGAAAGGCAGAACCTCTGCGGTGTTTGTCCACTTTGAAATGATCGATGTTCCAATCTCAAGACGAGAGCAAAACATTTGAAACGCCCGTACAGAAAAACTGAGACTCAGACCTCCTTTCTGTTACTTCTTCGCAGACATATTGAGTGTGAGAGGAACCTCATGGCACAGCGTCCTGCACCGCTGAATATGAATAAACCATCAAGTGCAGAGACTCAAGCCAAGCCAAACTCAGCACACAGGCATCACAGCAGAACAGGGCAGGAGGCCCTGGAGCTCTCGCTGGCAAGCACAGACGATCTCCACCACCCCCCCCTCCCACCTCCCTCCTGTTCCCAAAGTCAATTGCCCATCAAAAAAAGATAATGGCTTAGAAAAAAGAACCTGCAGTGATTTTTTTCTGCTCTCTGATTTTCAATTATCGTTACGGTAAGAGGACATGCTTTTAAGATACTGTAGGTCGGAGTGGAGGGGAATGCGAGGGGGATACTGGTGAGGCCGGTGGGATTTTTTTTAAGAGTTTCAGAGGTGAAACAGGAGACCTTGAGACAGGCTGCTTGTTCTCTGAGGGCTCTGAGGGCTGTGATGATGATTGGAAGTGATTTCTGTTTGGTAGCTGCTGCTTCTGCTTCAAGGGCAGCTGCATAAATGTCAGAGGGGTTTGAACCTTGGTCTCTGGCACAGTTAGGCAAACTTAAACCCAACAATGTGTGAAGGATTGAAGAATGATTAAGAGTGGCATTTATTAGCCAATGCTGTCTCAAGGCCAACCAGGTAAGACTGCTGCTTTAACAGTGGATCAGACCAGGCTGGACTGGCCAGAATGGGACGAAACTGAACCAAAATTAAAACATGGTAGGTATTGCTATTATTGTTATTATTTCAAAAATGCTTCATCTCTTTGAAGAAATAATTATTTCAAAGGCTTTTTATGCCAGTGACTGCCAACAATGTTTTAATTCAGATATTATAAAAACCTATTGCTATCTTTATTTTCCAATTTATATTGAATAAGAAATATATATAAAGGTGGAGTCAGTCTTTCTGTAAGAATATTAATGACATTTGAGCTCAATGCCCAAATACACCAAACAGATACTATCAGTGCTACTTCAGAAGCCAGATTTACCTTCCCTCTTGCTCCCAATGCATTCCACTGCTTTTGTCTTCACACATCCTGGCAATAATCATTTTTAGGCTCTCTTCAAGCTACTTAGTCTATTTCCCAATTATAGGGCTGGCCAATGACATGTCCATTGATACAATCAATATCACATCATGATAAAACCTGCGACTGACACCAGTACTTCCCAGTATTAATTAATCATGTTACCTCACATTCACTCTCTCATAGCGACCTCCCTGACTGTAACAGCAGGGACATTTTAACACCTCACGCAGTAGACAAGCTTGTTATCTGTGCTGTGTTTAATTGGGGGAGAGGTCTTGTACCTCTGGCCACCACACCTTGGCAGCAGCAGCAGCCAGCAGCGCAGAGTGTCAGGGGATCAGTGAAACATTATCCGCAGGACGGGAAACCAGCTGGGAAGCAGAAAACAGAAGCGACTCGAGGATGTTCTCTCTGCTTTCCAAACAGAAACTCAAGAGGATCTTTTCCGAGTGTGAGGAGGAAGGTGTTAAAGAAAGTATCAATATCCTGGAACTTCTCTGGTATCTGCAGGGCCTTCTGTTGTGTTTGTGAATGTTAATGAGCCTGTGTGTGTACAAGAGAGAGAGAGAGAGGGAGAACTCTTATTAAGGTAGTAAAAATAAAAAAGATGACACTATGATGTTATCAAAAAGATAATAATCCGATAAAATGTCCTGATCTAAGAAAAACATCGTATACTGCCAACCTAAAACATTTTTTTCAGTATGACCACAAATGATGAACACACTGGTGGAGGAGGGGAAAGAAGGGGAATTAAATCCATGTTTTTTATTGTTTTGACTGATGACTGGGAGGTCTAAGAAAATTCAATTTCCTATAGTTGTTATTAACAAGAGAAAAAGGGGCCAATGAGTTCACACTGTGCAGTTATTGTTTAATTTTCCACCCAGATGTATTACTTCACCCCATCCACAAGTGACACAAGGCCTTTTAACATCATTTTTTCGGTCTAATCCAACTGTTTGCAAATCCAGCAATTATACCCTGTGAATGTAAGGACAACTTGACATTCAATATGCTAATAGGGGCGAATTAGACCTGTCAAGAATAATAACCACTGGTAATTATAACAACAGGAGTCAAAAGGTAACTATGTCATCATAACACACTGTAAGAACAGAAGTCTTTTTATTGCAACATGAGATGACAAAGCCATGTAAAACTTTCATTAGAACTGTGTCCCTCTTCACTGTAATCTTTCTGTCAGGCCGACCTTATCTTTTACAGGTTTCTGAAAGATCGGGCCCTATCGAGAAAAAAAAAATCAATCAGTGCTGGGGCGCTAAAACAGGTGACTGCAGGTGAGACCTGTGGCTGTCTGTCATTATCTCATCAACCCATCAATCACACAGACGCACCGCCCTGAGGGGACCATTCGCCAATAGGCACACAGGTGAACCCTTAAATCAGCTTTAATTGGGCTGCTGAGTAACAAGCGCGGTTGAAAGGTGTGGGAAAGTGAGACTGGTGTCGGTGAACTTTATGGAGCTCTGACAGACTCCCCGCCAACTGCGGAGGCAGAGCCAGTGATAATAGTCTCTCTATCATCACTCTTTGACTTGCCGAGACAGAAACTAAACAATGGCTTTACAATGTGAGGACTTAATTCATCTCTAACCCCCATCAGAAAAACAGAAACTGTTTTCTCTTTTCCTAAAGAAGTGCCACAGTCTTCCTGAATAGTATAATGCATTACTAGTATATTTCTGATCCCTGCCTTGTGCAGTATTACATTAAAGCCTAGAAGTGCATTTTTCTCCAAAAAAAGCAGCATATGATCTTAATTTTATTGATATACATCATGTCTGTCAGCATGTTGACAGCGTGACAGCACAAAGATTGATTTTTATTTTACTGACTTCTAAATGACAGCTGGGATTGGCTCCAGCACCTCTGTGACCTTCCAAAGGATAAGAAGGTATAGCTAATATAGGATGGATGTATTTAGTTTATTCGTCAAATAAAATGATCTTGATTCTGGCAGATATTTCTGCCTTTTTCTGACTCATATGTTGGCACTTAAATTACTCTCAGCCTGAATAGACTTTTACCAATAGCTCTTACAGACAAAGACCCACCCGGCACAGGAGCCCAATCTTCTTGGCTCCGGCTGTGGATACTTCTCTCAACTCAACGCTACAAATTTATTGACAGCTTTTAAAAAATATTTACTGCCCCACTTCCTCTCCCAGCGGGCACCTAGCCTGTAATCTCCCTACCCGTTTATTAGATCATTTGTCAAAGCCTTGAGCTTTTCTTCTCTTTCTCTCTTTTCTTTTTGTCATCATGCCCTCCTTTCACTTTATGGAGGAGGGTGTATGAGCATCAGTGTTTGAGAGAGAGAGAGAGAGAGCTGGACAGAGAGAAAGAGAGAGAGAATAAATGGTGAGACAGAGGGTTCAATGGGCCTTGGAGATTAACTCCTTCCATGCCTTCCTATTCCTTTTAAAACAGAATTTACAGCTGATTAGCCTCCACTGTAAAGACAGGCCCCAGTTCCCAGAAGGAACGCTGCTAAACATTTATGCAAGGCCAGACGTAAAGACCCTTATTAAAAACATGTGTTCTCCCAAAGACCCCTCAGGGAGACATCTAGGAGGGGACTGAATAAAAACACTGCAGCCTGAAGGCTCATTTTCAGCACAGCGTTGAAGAAACGTGCGTTGCACTAGACTAGACACACGGACAAGAAACATCTCAGAAAATGTGACAGTATCTCAGAAAAGGCCTCAGATATTAAAGGAATAGTTCAATATTTTGGGAAGCACGCTTATTAACTTGCTTGCCAAGTTCTCATATGCACTTAACTTAGGACTGAAAACAAGGGGAAACAGGTTCTGGCTCTGTCTGAAAGTAACATCATTTGCCTACAAGCCCTTCTAACGCTCATAAGTGAACACATTATATCTTGTTCATTTCATCTGTATAAAAACCAAAGAGTAGAGTCTTCAAGTTTTACGGAGGTTAATGTACTGGACTTTATTTCCTGGCCAGGAGCAAAAAAGTTTCTCAAATATTGTCATCACTATGAAGTTGCATGGCAACCAGCAAGACAGGAAGTAAATGCTCCTGCCAAGAAAAACTTGAGCACATTACCCCCCGTAAAACCACAACGTGTCATTTTTACACTCCAGTTTTTGTACATATTAAATAAATGAGATAAAACGGGTCATTTAGTGAGCTCCAGAGCTGCTGGTAGATGGATTTTGTTACCTTCAGACACAGCCGGGTTAGCAGTAAGCATGTTTCCAGTCTTTATGCTAAGCTAAGCTAACTGGCAGTTGGTTGTAACCATATTTTACCCACTAAAAAGTCAAATTTGGCAAGATATTTTCCCAACCATCGAGTAATTCCTACATACACTGAATTTAATCCATAAAGTCAGGTTAACAGACTTAGAATAACAACTCCACTCCAAATTGATTTTTGGTTAGCATTCAAAGTTAGCACTGAGCTCATCGAGGCACAGCGGTGCACAGAATCACCCACTGTTTCCCCTCATGTCTGTGTAATGTGAGTGTGTGTGGGCAGCTGAGAGTGAGAGAGGGCATGAGACGGTGAAAGTGAGAGTTAAGAAAAAGAAAAAAACAGCAAAAAAAAAAAGTGAGAGTGAGTTTTAAATATTGCTGAAGACGTGTATGGTGAGGCGGCGGCTGGCGTGGACACCCAGAACCTTAGCTACCGTTGCTGCCAGGCCTCAGCTGTTACGTGTGCTAAGTCTTCACCACGTGCCCACAGAGTACACAAGGCAGCCACAGGTATGTCCCCATTACCTCGGGCCGCACCAGTCACAGCCAGCAGGCTGTCAGAACCTTTCGGGTATCCCGTCAAGCTAATGAGATGTGACTGAGTCTGTGCTGCCAGCGCACATGCAATTGTTCCATTCATATAGCCTCCACTCACGTATGGAGACTTTCCTTATAGTCACCAGAGAGACCCAGTGTGTCATACGGTTGTCTGCTTATAGACTGTGAATGTATACATACAGTGAGTAGCTATGTGTGCGTGTATATATGTATTTATCTGGTAGTGGGTTTGTGTCTGCGGGTGCTCAGAACTGGTTTGCCACAGTGGAAAAGATAATCATAAACTG
>CAFUXE010000560.1:917123-944868 GCA_903364295.1 Serranus cabrilla | reverse complement strand
GGTCTGTGTCTCGGTTTGGCTGGGATCATAAAAAGGTCCCCGTGCTTCATGACGTTTGTGGTAAATAAAATGTTGAGCTGTACACTTCAGCGCAGCCGATGGATTAAAACTGTCCCACAGAAAGCTGGTGCAACGGGGAAAAATGGCCCGCAATCATCTGCTGGAGGAATCATGACAACGTTAGGGCATGTTTTTCTTCAGCAGTCATACCTTGGATGCCGAGAGATACAGACACAACCTGATTTCCTTGCTGCTGACTCATCTTAACCTGTTCCAAATCCATTTGGACTCACCTAAAATAACAAATCATGAATTTTATCCTGATCATGTTATAAACAGTGGCAATAAAAATAAAACTCCAGTTCAAATTCTCAACTTTATCACTTAATGCCAGGGGTATATTACAGTGAAAGCTATCACACATCTGTATCAGTAAGGGGCAAAAGCTGTAGTGGGTAAATCACGCTCGTATACTGCTCAGACCAAGAGGATAGAAAAATTAGTTATGGGCAATGTTTCCAACTGACATAATTTCAGCTATGTGAGTTTCAACATAAACAGAAAAAGGAATGAGAAAATAATTGTGGTCGACTGGTGTGTGTGGTAACCCGTTGCAGTCTTCATGTTGGATGTGGTGTGCTTTTTCCAGGGTTTTGGATTTCTCATTATATGTTAGGTACATGAACCAGCATATGGCTTGATACATGGCTGAGTACAGCGGTGTTCCATATTCAACTTAAAATTACAAATAAAATATTCTTTCATATAGAAGGTGTTTTATTGAGGGGAAATGTTGTGGTGGCTGTAGAATTACAGCTAATTTCTAATACTTACACATGCTGTGGTGTCACTTCATCTCCTGTAGGAGTTACAGGAAATTACCAAATGTCTACTCGACAGCCTTTATATTATATGATCCCTTTTTGGATTTTAGGATTTTTGCACTCCGGGGCTTGACAATAGTATTAGTGTAATGCAGAGATTAGTTTATAATACTGGTATATGAAAAGGGATGCGCATGAACTTGGAGGTCAAGATGAGGGTTGAAAAGACTAATTGATTAATCAATTTGTCTATAGATAGACAAAATTAACACAGTAATTCAGACAAAAAATACTTGTTCGAGCTGCTTAAATGTGAGGATATACTGCTTTTCCCCTGTTTTATATATTTATACATTTAAACACTATTATGTCTTCTCTTCGTCTTTTACATCCTTGTCCATGATGCACGAAGCTACACTGTGATAGTAATGAAACATAAATAAGAAAAAAATATATTTTACTTTGCATACTGGGTATTCAAATTTGTCCAGAATTTCCGACTTTACAGTTAATTAACTATATTGAAAATATCTATTATCTGCAACCTCTGGTAGAAAATATAGGTTTTCTCTAGTACACACTAAATTATATCACCACATTCCCTCGCAGCATGGCATTACCCCAGTTAACAACATCATATCAGTGCACAATGGATTCAAGGTCAAATCTGACAAGGGGAAAAGATTCACTTCCCCACCACCCCCTTGATAAATCTGAGTAAATATCCCTCGACCCTGTTCCAAAAACTCGGTCCAGAGAGATTTCAGGAACTAGGCAGTTTGGTTTTTCTCCTTCAGAGGGCTTTAGCTCGGTTGGCTGGGGGGCTAAGGGTCCAGCTCTAACTAGCGCCAATGTAAACACAGCAATTCCTTCCCAATTAGAAACGCTAAATGCATTGGACTCGGTGCACTACCAGGGCTGGTCCGTGCAATTAATGCAGCCTTGGTCTCCACTGGCTGCTTCGGATGGCTGGGATGGTTAAGATGTATACAGTTTCAGTTCAAGGCCAGTCAGTGGAAGTCTGATTGGGCAGGTTGGACTCATCATGCAAGTATAAACATGAGGTTGGATGGGCGCTTGGTGGTTGGGGTTTTCTTTGGGTCAGCCGTGCTGGGTAGCACCACAGCAGGCCAGGAAGATATGTGTGGTAGGGAGGTCAATCAGAGGGGGAGATTTGGGGAAGAGGAAGCTGCATTTCAGCTGTGCAAACTCTTCAGATTTAACTGTAAAACCTGGACAGGATGGAGGTCAAAACATCTATAGTTTCTGGCAGCTACACATTCTGGCTTTGGATGCAGTCACTTCAGATATGAAATGGCACAGGTCATGTTGCCATCTGCCTCCTGCAATTTTAGGGTGATTACATGTCATCTGACTCAGATTTAATTAAGTGTCACAGTATTTAAACAGATGAAGATCATATTCCAAAAAACATAACATGTAGTCTGCAGATACATATGTTATATTGTTGTATACATGCATATATTTTTTGCAAACATTAAAGAAAACAAGTCTTTCACTATCCTCCTTTTAATTTTGTTGTCATTTCAAGTTACTTCTGCATTTTTTACAAGAGTAATTGTCTGGATTTTATCCATCCAGCCCAGGTGACTCAATACTTCAACACAGGCATTTTTACATTTGGCATTGCAAAATACTTGAAAATATATTTAAATTGGTGTTCGTAGCTGTTTTATACCATAGAAATGTATAACAAAGGAGCAATATACTGCAATGTTTGACTTTTCACTACACTTGAATCCATTTCCTTTAAAGAGATCCTTGCAGTATGCTTTATAATTAGGTGCATCAGATTCAAGCCGGCATGAATGCATATTAAATCACGGATAACAACTCTATCTGGCTCTGCAGTTTTAAAAACAGCAGAACATGCAAGACAAGGATAGAGGACCATTGTTTGAGTCCCCTTTTGTCCAGCTACCATTGTGCATTGTGTGTTCCTGAGGTGTTGGTTTGCACTATCAGCCTGGGGCGCTCCACTCTCTCAAAGATAGTTTGCTAACAGAGCTTTTACTCCATTGCCTCTAATGAAAATCCATACTAAACATTTAGCTCTGTGTGAGAAAGGGGGGAAATTCAATAAGACACATAACACAATTTATAAATTACAGGAAGAACCAATCGAACCAACAGGCAAAATGGAGAAATGTTTTTATGTTCATGTTTGTTAATTTTGCTACATTTTGGGAACCACAGTCGCAGCTGCCTGTGTGTGGTGAGCCTAAAGACGTTGAAATCTATTTTATCAGCCAAAATAATGTCCAATGCTGTGTTTTTATTCCGTCTTCTCTTCCACACAGATTATCAGTCATGCCGCCAGAGATGTCTCCACTGAGGTATTCCCCAAACTAATGGTCGCTCTTGGACAGCGCCATCGATAGTAAACTAATCTGCAGCCTGCAAGGCACAGGAAACCGATCTAATTAGCACTCATTGAACTATCTTCCAAGGAAACTTTCATCTTTAGACCACTCTGACAACAGGCCTGAAAGCCAGACTAATGTCACTTACTAGTCCTGGGTTTAATGGCTGACTGAAAACCTCTAATATGGATGGGCAGTAAAAGAGTGAAGTCATCTGTGTTGTTTTCGTATGTTTACATGCATGGCTAAAACAGTATAAGGTCTTTCAGAAAACTAATAAAACATTGGTTGAAAAAAGAGATTTTGTTAAAGCAACTATGACATGTTGTTATTGGTTGGTTGCTTAGAATGTAGGCTGCTATGCCCATCTCTCCACATCCTCCTGTTTACATGAGCATTTTTCAGTTGTTTTTTTTTTTTTAATCTAAGGTACATTTCTACTTTCTTTCCACACCTCTAGCACTTCTCATCTGGGCTGCTTGCTGAGCAGATTATCTAAAACTGATGAATTGGGTGATGCTTCCACACTGTGGCTGAAGATACAAAATACATCTGATGAGTTTGAGGTGTTGTTTATTCAGCCACCAGAGGGCGACACCCAAACAAGCGCACATCACTTCAAGCTTCTAGCTCTCTCGTTGTTTGTGTACAACCTGGTAACTTCCTGTCCGCTAGTAGCCTTTTCCATAGTCAGCTAAGTTAACTGGGTGATTAAACATTTGCTTTCAAGATGGGATGTGATGGTGGCACGATTCCGAAAAGACACGAATTGGTGAAAGGACCCAAAAAAGTCGAGAAGGTGCTTATTTTTTCTTCCTTTTCAAATTCACAACTGTTAGCGATGTTGTCGAAGGTTGCTAACTGCTAGCTAGCTAACAGAGTATCTTTAGCTTATGGCTATTTGCCCTGAGAATAATTAAAATAAATTATGGCGTTAAAAGAAAAATCTTCTAGCTATTATTATTAATTTATAATGAGATATTAATCATTCATTGGTTTTGTGTTGTACGTGTTACACGTAGGTTGGATGACCACTCCACAGCTAGCTACTGTTAGCTTATTAAATAGAAGAGTTACGCTAATGTTTAAACGTTTTAACGCCAGAGACTAAAGACACCGGCAATTAACTGTTGTTTTTGTGTCCAGGTTGACAAAAATGCAGAGTTGGCTGCCAAGTGGAAATACTGTGCCTTGAGCCAGGAGAAACTCAGACGTCCCATTGTCGCCTGTGACCTGGGAAGGTAAGAGTTTGCTTTTCTGTGTATTTATCATCAATCAGGCAAAATTAGCTGCCCAGATACGATTGTGGAGACGTGATACCGGCTGATACAGAGAACCCATCCGATACCATTCCTCTACTAAGAAGCCGTATGCCTGTGTGGAAGTGACTGGGCTCATTGTTTTGATAACATCGTTTGATTTAAAACACTGCTTTCCGAACAAAATATACCAAATTAACATATAGATAATAATCCAATGAATTGTTAGTTTATATAGCAATAGATTCTACTCCACACAACAAAACAAACAAACAAAAAACAACAACAACAGAAATTTCAACTCAAGTTTTTAACTTGCCTGTGGTGGAATGTAACTAAGTACATGTAGTCAAGTAACACCCTTAAGTAAAATTTTGAGGTACTTGTACTTTACTTATTATTATTTCCACATATTAAACTTTCTACTTTTACTTCAATATGTTAGAGGCAAATGCTGTACTTTTACTCCACTACATTTAGCTGACAGCTTGATTTACTTTTCACCTCAAGATTTAACATATATGGTCAATTTAAAATGATAGTCATGTTTATAAATCAAACCACATAACAGTATATTAAGTGGTTAAAATTAACCCTACCTTGATGACAGTGAAATGCTGCTTACATAAATGCATCAGTAACAAAAATTCAATTCAAGTGTGGCCATTCTGCAGAAGTACTTTTACTTTTGATACTTTAAGTACATTTTGATGCTGGTACTTTTACGTAATTAAGCTTTGAATGCAGGACTTTTACCTGTAGTGAGCTAAATCTGCTCTGTGGTATTAGTACTTTTACTTAAGTAAGAGATCTGAATACTTCTGTCACCACAGCTTATTGGTCAAAGCATATCTGTTGTAAGAGTAGTGTGGCTCCTTTAAGAGGCAAGGCAGTCTATTCCGGGTGCTTGTGTGTGGAGGATGTGGTTAAGCGATAGAGAGCCTGTGGAAGATGCAGATGACAGAGAATACAGAAGTGTGGGAGAACATTAAAGGTTTAGATTTAGCAGAATATAAGCAGTGTAAGTGGCCATCAGCTTCCCATCAAGCGGAGTGCCCATGTCTTCTTCTCTCACTGTTGTTGAAGTGAAGGGGGTTAACCCCACTTTGGCCTTGAGTAAACAATCCTCCCTGTGCTCCATGGCCACGGTCAGGGTGCTGAAGCAGGAAAGTTTAACAATAGCAATGAACTGAGAAGGTTGGCACATTGTCACAAGACCGGTTTCAGCTATTTGAGTCAGTATTACTCTGATATCTAATACCAGTATCAGTATCGGTGCATGCATACTGAGTTTGTGTCACAGAATTATGTTAAAAACTTGCAGTACAGCTTGCAAATTATTGAGCTTGTGAGTGATCAAATATCCGCATCCATCCATCTATCCATTTTTTAATTATCTGCTTATTGCAGTCCAGTATGTACAACCCAAAGAAGTTGGGACGCACTGTAAAATATGAGTACATGCATGAAATTCAGAGTGCATATTATACAAACACAAAAGTTTATACGTTTGAACATTAACCCTATTAAAACCTGATTGATTGATTAAGTTCATACTGTCTTTTTCTCTGAATACTTCTCGTAAATTCCTTTATCTCAGACAGTGATTTAAGTTTGTATTTTACCTGACATGTTTCAACGATTACTTCCACCTTCATCAGAGTGTCACACGAGTGTTCGTGTGTGACAACCTTAAAAGTACACAGGAAACCCACACACACCGACCAGTATCTACTCTGGACATCTGAGCACCCTACAGTCCACAAGCTGTCAGTGGTAAAAACATTATATGAACGCATAACAACGGTCACAGACCCGGAGGACCAAATACAGGAAGAAAAACACATACAACATGCACTACAAAAATGCCAGTATCCACAATGGGCAATAAACAAAGGAGCAACACAGGTCAAAAACAAGAACAGCACAACACAAGGGGGAAGGAACAAACAAAAAACCAAACAAGAATACAGAGGAGTGGTCACACTGCCGCATGCCAGAGGAGTCACAGAACGTATCCAAAGAAGTATGAAAAAGCACAATATCAACACACCGGTCAAACCACACACAACACTCCGTCAGATCCTGGTTCACCCTAAGGACAAAATACATCCAGAAAACAAATGCAACACCATATATGAAATACCATGCCAATCATGCAATAAAACATACATTGGGGAGACAGGGAGGAGTTTCAGCACAAGGAAAAATGAACACAAAAAGGAGTGTGAGAAGGAGACCACAACAAGACAAACAAGAGCAATAAAAGAAAAGGCACAACACGAACATGATGCAAAGAGACATTTCCGATTGAGTATATATCACAAAGGATTAGCACACATTTTATTTATGTTTAAGACAACACTCAGATGTTTTTGGAATTGGGGTTGTACTAAAAGTCTGGTCCATGTTATGTTTCAGGCTCTATAACAAAGATGCTGTCATTGAATATCTTCTGGATAAGACTGCTGAGAGACCCAATGCTGAGGCTGTAGCTCACATCCGTGGGATCAAGGTATGTTTCTACTCTCAAAATAAAACTGAAGCACCTGCATGTGTGTGTGTGTGTGTGTCAGGGGATGCATTTGTATTGATTTTATAATGTTTTTCTTTGCATGTTTATCAATCTTCTCCCTCTGCAGGACATAAAGGAACTGAACTTGACTGATAACCCTGAGTGGGAGGGAGAGCGAAGGAGTACAAAAGGAGACAGATATGAGGACATCCACTGTGGCATGTTCATTTGCCCTGTTGTTGGGTTGGAGATGAATGGCAAGCACAGGTAACAAACAGCAAACAAGTAACGGTTCCACAACCTAAGGATAATAATTTAGCTTACTGTGTCAAATGTAAAGCATCTAGTGTTGAGTTGTATAAAAAAGGGTTTTCCATGCCGCTTACTATCTTCTTTCATTTAGACAAGTTAAGTATTGACCACATAAAAAAAAGCTCAACCAATCTTATCATTGGTATAAAATTGCATCCAAAAATTTAGATTAACCAGTGCAAGAAGAATGTATCTCACATTCTTGTATTGATAATGCAATGTTTACAGGAAAGCCCAAAGGGTTCAGGATTCATTTTTTGTATTTTAAATGCCAATGTTTCCATTTTCAGGTTCTGTTACCTGCAGACTTGTGGCTGTGTCTTTTCTGACAGGGCCCTGAAGGAGGTCAAGACAGAAATCTGCCACAAGGTAAGCACTATTTCATATTTTTTCAACAGCCTGCCATGTTTTTTTTCTTTACGTTTCCTAATAGATTTTTTCTTTCCTTCAATTAAAACCTCTCCATCACTGACCTCTCAGTGTTGGCAGTGATTCTGCTTTTTTCATTCACATGCAAAGATCTCTCACTGCTAATGCAATCATCTTATCAATGTTGATATAACACCAGCAGTCAGGCACTGGCATGGTTCCAGATGTGCAATCTGTTGCTCAGATGCATAAAAATGTGTTTTAAAAATCTGAAGTAAAACGCTTTAAAGCTTCCATGGGAGGTATTGGAATAACTTGTCCAGATTCAAGATGACAGCAATTTGAATACTAACAATGGTCCAGTAAAAGAAAATAATACATAACAGCAATAATACCAGCAGCATTAACAAAAATAGTACTAGTATCATTTCCTAAATATGTTTTGTTTATTTGGTTCAGATGGTTAGTTATGCTTAATGGCAAAACAGAAGTGGCTTATGGGAATAGAGCCACTGTTGTCTGCACATACTGCACCTGCTGCAAATCCCTTTGTAGCGCAGTGGGAAGCAGACAGCCTACTCTACTTTGACCTTATTCTCATGTGTGACTGTGTTAAACGTTTGGCAAATGTTCAATTATATAATCATATTTATATTCATTTCATGTTAGTAGTACATATAGTTTTTTTATTTCTGGCATTATATATGTCATTGTTCGAAGCAGAAGCTACGGTCACAGACCCAGCAAACCTGAATACATCACATATTTTTTTACTCTTTCTCATGAAGTGTCTATAGGCTACTTCATGGTGTGTTATTATTTTTAGTCATTTCCCACAACCAATCCGGCCCGGGGTTCTGACCTGTTTTATAGCTGTGGTTGTATTTCTCATGCACAGACTATTATGAGGAAGCAGACAGCAGATTATATCCAGTCGTTGTTGTTGTTTCTGTGGAGGTGAAAGCATCTTGGCACAGATCAGTTGTTTGACTTTGCCAAAAATAGGGCCTGAAACCATAAGAACAGGGAGAGTGCCTCTTGTGGGAAAGTGACTCTGTCTCAGGAGATTTTTCCTTAGAAAGACTTATTAGGGAACAGACAATTTCTTGTATTTATAGCCACTGACATTTAGGCTGATCGCCTGCCTCTTATTCATCTTGCATTTGGCCTGCATAGCGTTGTTGGAAAATTTGATGAATATGTGAGAATGTAGTTATATTTCCAGGTAAAAACACAAAAACCGATGAAGCAAAAATCATATTAAGCTCCTGCATTAAACAACTTCTGACATTATTTGGGCCTGTGCTGAAAAAAGCGACATCTTCTCTTTCTTTTGAACCAAGGAACAAATGCTTTTTACTTTGTGTTTTGTGCCAGTTAGCAAATGCTAGTGTGCTAACATGCTAATCTAAGATGCTTGGCTTTTGGTAGCTTACAGATTTTGCGCAGCTTCACAGCTGCTATCATGGCTGCAGAGTCATTTTCAAGGGAAGAAGTGAGATTGTTTCAAGATCATTGTCTTTATTTTTGTTTACAACTGCTGCTATACTAATTAACAGACAAAAAAACAATAGTTATGTCAGGTTTTTATCTTGACAACACACTGAACAATATTAAATTAAACAATATTAAATATTACATTAAATAATATCAAATGCATATTCAGTGTATTCTATACTCTGTCTAATGTATTTGTCTTCAATATGTTACTTGTCTTCTTAAATTGATTGTACATTACTGTACTTTTCAGTGCATTGCATTACTTTAAAGATATTTTAGTCCAAACTATCTATAGGACAGCTATCTTACAGTTTCATGAATAGACAAATATGTGCGTGAACAATACAGTAGACATGCTTGAGAGGAAGTGGGCTGTGCAGTCCTCTTGCAGTTTTCTGATCTGCTTTTTCCTGCTCACATTTTTGACAGCCACTGAACAAGTGCAAATGTGAATTGCATGTCTCCTGACTTTTGTTAAGGATACCAACAGCGATTTCATGCTCCAGCAATGCTGTTTGAAGTAGCTGCTGCTTCAGTTGCTCCGTGTGGCCAGCAGCCATGATGGCTCTATGGGAACGGTTGCTTGTTCCAACACCTTGTCCCTTTGCCACTGCTCCAGGCAGTCCAGGGCCTCAGGAAACCTTTTACTCTCAAACTTATTGGCAAACATGCTGTTCTTTTTGACGATCCATGGCAGATCTTCCATGCCATAAATACAGATGTCTCGTACATAACGCCCTGGAAAACAACAAAAACAGAGATGGACTTTTACTTTTATAGTGGATATTAGAGCCTGAGTCAACATTTTATTGTTGTATAAGAACCCCATTGTTTATCTTCGACTCGTAAAAGGTCATTTAAAACACAGACTAGAGCTACTGCAGAGTACATCATGTCAGATAAATCCTCATATCTGTCCTCCTTATCATCTTTTGTTGAGTAAATCTTGTGTTTCCGTAGCCAGTAATTGGTCCTGTAATCCTGTCTGGAGCCAGAGAGCCAAACACAAGACACAAAATAAGGAAAAGACTATGTTTATGTAATGGGAAAGATATACAGTATGAAGTATGTTATTTTAAAGAAATATATATGAATTACTCATCATTTATGTTTGTTGCATTGACATTTATATACAATTCTCGGATGAACAAGACTTGTAGAAATTAAGCTAGACCATAGATGAGCCCTGTGGTACACTAATTAAACAATAAAATAGTACCTCATTATGTGCGTGCAGTTCTGTACTGTACCTTTGCAGCCATTGTGTGTCCTTCCCGCCTGATCCCTCCACTTAATTGCTCGAATGTCTCCTTTCCAACCTCCATCTATGTGGCTGCCTGGAGCTTCTTCAAACACATAACCAAACACAATTTAATTATAATTACGTGACCTTATTGAATTATAAGGATTTACTTGGCTCTGCCTGGAACTGTCACACCCACTGCGTGGACAACAGTCGCTGATGCTTCCCAGTAGAAAAGCTGATGGGAGCGACTGTGCTGCTCTTTACTAGAGGAGGAGGAGGGGGGGCAGTGAATATGCCAGCCAGTAAGTTCTCATCCTTTTAGAGTTTTCTTTTGTCGAACTGAAAATTAACAAGAAACCTGTCCTTAGCATAAATATCTTCTATCTGCAGCTACTCTTATACACTTCATTCCCATGTCTTGTTAGCATTCTGATTTCCAGTTAATATCAGTGCACAGCCACTTCCCTTTGCTCTTCTATGGATTTACTTATCACATGAATCATTTTCCAAAGAAAAATAAGCCCTCTGAGTTTCATAGATCAAGACAGAACAAAACCATTTCCAAAGAATCTCTATTTCCGCTCGGTTTTCACACTAGCAGTTCTGTAGGAGCACCCAGGGACTAAAATACTGTATTTTGTGGTCAAGACCAACGGCAGTATTTCCATTAACAAACATGCTCGTCTCTTGGAGATGGAGGAAACCGTTATTTCAGTTTACTATGAAATTGAAACTTGACTCAAGCGTGAGTCATGCACTATTTAAGCAATAGTGCCATATTTTCAGTGTGCTAGTGCAGCATGTGATGGCTTTTTCGTCATTCTGTGGCCAAGCCATGACACAGTTTCACTTCTGACGCTGCTACCAGTAACTTTCTCCTCCTCTCACTTCAACAGAAAAACCTCCCCTCTCTCGTCTATCTATGCATTTACTTTGACAACATTGCCTTTTTAATTTGTCTCGAACACTTGCTGGAGAAAAATTCAAATGAAAGCATATCTGTTTTGTGAGACATGCAAGTGAAAAACACATCTGTTTTGTTTGCAGGCTAAACCAGAAACGGTGTCAATAAGGATCAATTATTCATTCAAGTCGATTAATGTCTATGCGGCTCATCTGGAAAGTGCTTTCAGTGGAGCTTTTAATGCAGGCTGCATGATCAGAGTTCATATATAATGAGGAAGACCACTCTCTGTTCAATCAATGCAATTCTTTGTGTTTTGTCATCAATTATTTTGCGAATACTCGTCGAGCCGTGTAGACGTGGTGTGCACGCACACACTCAGATGCACTGATACAAACTAAGATAGGATACGTTCTGCATGTACAGTTCAAAACAATGTGAGCATGATGTAAATCAGCAGTTGGCTTTTTGGCCGGCATTAGAGGATCAAATATGCTGTTTGACCTTGTTACATTGATTGTGTTGCTATATCTCTCATCTCCTTTTGTTCAAACATTATAGTCGTTAACGTCGTCCACTAGTTAATAATTAATCACTCTATACTCCGCTTTGAGCTGCAGAACTCCCCCACAGTGTGTACCCATTTGAAACAGTCAGTTTACCTGGGATGTGGTTGAGTGTCACCCAGTAGTGCTCGTCTGGACTGAACGTGTCTTTGGACCACTCCAAGAGGTCCTGGGCTACTGGGCTCTCCAGGACAAAGTCTACAAAAGCCCTTGTGAGAGCATAGTAGGCTGTTCCAAAATAAACTTGGAGATTGTGAGGAGGAGGAACTTTCGTCACCCCCATCGATTTCACAGTTAAGTGTTTGCCCATTATCTCCCTGTGCTGGACTTGTGTCCTGTGCCTCATATGTTTTGGCTGCTTGACCCCAGGCGTCATATTTCTGTCCCTCCACTCTTTGCTCTGCATGTACCGCACCAGTTCCAGGTTGCTCTTGACAGGGAAATCCTGTCCACACAGATTCACCACCTTCTTCCAGCCTACCTCGGACTTTACTAGATCCTTCATGCAGTGAATATCTGCCCGCAGGCGGGAAAACCCAGCGTACGTCACTTTCTCGCTGCGACTGGAGAGGAAGGTATTTTTAAAGCAGCTGATGAGCTTCAGTACAGCCGCCTGGTACTCTACTGGAGCCTTATCATCCACATGAATGCAGTAGACGTTTTGAGGCATGTAAATGGCCCGCAACAGGCGCACAAATAGCTCCAGCTCCTTGTGAATAGTCACAATGAATGCTAAAGGGTAGTCCTCCTCCTCACGACTTAGAGGTCTTGTGATGAAATGTAGGTCTCTGGTCAAATTGGAACACTGCACATCACTATTCATAAGATAGCTTTCCACCTATAAGAAGAAAAAAATAATATTAATACTGTGCCCGTCTTCAAAACATAGTTAACCCTTGTAACAATTTTAAAAATTGCATATACTGTAAACATGCCAGGCAGCCACGGCGGTTCAACTGCACTCCTTCCTTCATGCCAGGCAGCAAAGCTTTACATCCACTGGAGAACGGCCTGCAGGTCGGAGGCTCTAGAGGCCTGGGCTCTGTTGGCATGCCGGTCCTCATGTAAATGACTGAACAGATGATAATACTTATCCCCAGGCACAACAGGAAGCTGCGTTTTACCCCCTCAAGCTGGAACATAATAGCCTTGCTTCACCGTATCCAAACAGCACCACCACAGATAAAACTCCTGCAATAAAGACATCCAGATTTGGTTATTTGCAATAAGGTCTCAGAGCCCAGAGGGATATTAAATCGGGTTAAATATGTAGGTTAGCGCTGATTGATGAAGCTAGATTTTCTTCTTCATCAGGAAATGTAGTTTAGTGTACTAAGTTTGATCTATTAATAACTGTTATTTGATATGTAATGCATAGCTGGAAACAGATGTTTCTCTGTTCCTTCTTTGTGAAACACAACATTTAAATATAGCACTCTTGAAGTGAACTTGAAGTGAGCAGAGTAATGAACTTCACCAGATGACAAAGTATAAATGCAGACAGTTTTTTGTTTTAAATTTGTTCGAATTGAAGAAGTGCTGAAATGCTTCACTAGTTGATTAATCAACTAATTAAAAATGTATTGCAGATAACTTTAATAATCAGTCAGTTGTCATGAAAAATAGCAGACCGTTCCTGGTTATAGTTTGCTTTCTTTGTTTCATGTTGTTATGAAATTAGAGCAAAAACATTTTCCAGACAAAAAAATAAACCTTGAGGGCACAGACTTTCTCCAACGCCGTCCCTATCATACAGTTTTAACAAAAGTGATTGTTATTTTACAGATTTTTTTATATATATAATTCAAAGAATAATAAATATTTTTTCACAATAACGAAAACAAATGCAGCTTTAAATGGACTTTGCTGTAGAGACTCACTGAACAAACTTTAGCGGATCATTTGAAACAGAGAAACTATTCAGGAGCAACATGTGCAAAGTACAGCAGATAGCATTGAGTAAACAGACAACACTTTCTGACCGTTTTCTTTATGTAAGGCATTCTCAGTGTACCACACCTTACACCCATGAGGCCAAAAATAGTGGGTACTAAAACAAACTACTTTGAGTCATGACAGCTGCCCAGTCCATCCAGTTTTGCTGGATCCATCATGAAAGCTGCACTAAAACGTAGCACCCCCACAAGACACAAGAAATCTATGGTCTTTCTGTGATGCTGACGCAGGGCAGCGTTTGTAATCCCGACTCCCCAAACCTTCTTAATACTTGATATCAGGCTTGCTTTCATTATAAAAGTTAGGCACAAGTTGCTCTTTCAAGTGTCCTTATTCTACTAAAGTTCTGATTTTACTCTTCAGTTTTGAATAAGATGAAACCTAATGCAGGATACAACAACTTGATCCGAGTTGAACCAGTGAGTTCTCTCGTCAGTGCACAGTTTCCACACCGAGCAAACTAGAGACTATGGAGTATTCCAGAAAAGAAGAAGAAGAAAACAATCTCTCCGAGGACTATTCTTAATCCCATGGCAGTAAAGCTTCTTCCCTTGAGTCCCCTTGCTGTTAAAGCTCTGCACCAAAAATACAGTTGTCCATGGGGGGAAAGGGTACCATGGAAATATGAACGTCTCTTATCTTCCATCGAGATGTCACACTTCTACCCCCACTCCCACACAGTCCTTCACTGACGCTGAGAGTGACAGATAAAACAATCACAAGCCAGCATGTTAATAAGGCAAAGCTTGTTGCTTGATTGCTCTTAGTGTTTAAACATAAGGGTATTTCCTTTATGTCTGTTTTTTTAGACAGTAATTCACATTTCTAACACTTATTATAGGAGTATATTTTTATTTTATCTTCTTGTTTGGTGTCTAGATCAATATCTAAAGCTTATATTTATCAGAGCAGCACAAAACACACAGTCTACAAAGGCAGAATGCTAAAGACAAGGGAAGGTGAGCCATTTACCTTGGAAGCAGTTCAGTCTGTAGTCCTTATGGCTTCTCTTTTGATCATTGTTGCCTAATAGCTACTCCAAGCTTGCAGCTATAATCCATTCAGAGTCCAGTGGAGAAAACAAGTCTTGTCCATCAGTGCCATTGTCACCAACAACAACAGCAGCAGCAGCAGTGGTGATAGTAGTAGTAGTTGTAGTTTCTGTCATGCGTTGGACCTAAACTGGGCTGACGGGATTGTTTCGTGCTGAGAGATATCTGCTGTGCTCTCTGAGCCTGCGTCCCTGACAGAGTGAGTGCTTTGCATTTCTTTTCTCTTGTTGTATTCATTGCTGATTAAGTCGCTCCCCCCCACATCCCCACGAGACAAGGTCCGTCCCTGCCTGGTTACCAGCAGTAACACTCACGCACACACCTGACACACCGGAACATGCTCACACTGCACACACACACACGCTCTTTCTCTCCCTGAGGTTTTACACTCTCCTCCCCCATACAGTTTCCTACTCACTGATATGCTGCATCTTCCTTTTTTTGTCTCAGATGAGTTTCAATCCCAGTCCATCTGCCCAGTTAGAGGCGTCAGTGTTTCTCCACCGGGCGCTCTCTGTGTCTTGTAGCTGGTTTACTGCTTGAGCTAGATTCCGATTGACTCGTTCGCTGACTCGATTACACGGTCCTTAGCCCATCGGTGGCCTGTGTCATTCGTGGTAAAAGCAGCAGCAGAGTGACTGACTTCAGAGCGGCACCCACAGAGTTTGTTTGCTGCTTGGTCAGCTTCTGAGATTATCCCTCTTGTGTTGAATAGAGCACATGGCTGGAGTTCACACCCACTGAGCCTGCATTACGGCAACACAATAGATCCCCTGCTGGTTGCTCCGGGGTTTAATATTTGTGTTTGTAAATGGGTGTGTTTTCCCCTTTTTTGAAGCAGTCATGCTGCTTAATTTAGTATTTTTTTGTAACGCATAAAATTATAGGTTAAAGGTTTTTGCAATCCCCTTTTGGTTAGACTGTTCAGGAAAAATGGAACAGTGTTTAATGATTTTTTTAGACTGTTTATCAGTTAGTTAGGGTTAGGTTTCCATTTCTGTTAACAATTCACTGTTTTGGGTAAATCAAATGCAGTCACACATCTACCACAGAATCCCAGAGGGGACTTTATTAAAATCTGTGTTGTGAGCTTGGGAATGAAAATGCAATTGCAACACAATAGTGTTTTAATGTTTTAATTTTCCTCACATGTATGTATTATTTGAGTAAAACTAAAAAGTATATTCACATATATATATATAGTATATCATTATTTAATACATATATTTAACACAACTCTTTCTTACTCGCAGAACAAACAGCTGTAAACACACACGTGTTACGCCTGTAATGTGAGGGGTGGTTTCACCACACCCACAAGATTTGCTTTCACAGGGCAACAATGCAGGAAACGTCATATATAATGTAACTTAAACAATTCTTCAGGCTTTGAAACAAGAAGTTATGTAACAGCGTTAATGGCCAAACTGGTAATTCCTGATGTCCCTACTGCAAGGTACAACTTTGTCTTGTAAAAAGTGATGAATTAACCATGGTAATTTAGTTTGGTCTGTGACAAAAAAATCTGTTTCAATACAAAAGGGAAATTACCACTGGATTTCTATTGTTGACTGATTTGCCCAATAGTAAAATCCCCAATTATGTTTTGGTTCATTAACAATTTTATTTTTAGCCAATAGTATAGACAACATGGTGATCCTGACTATATGTTTGGGAGGTTTAAAAAGAGCTACTGTATCCCTATATAGCATTAATGGATGTGTGTGTGTCTGACTGAATCTGATTTTGAATATTTTCTCTTTCTTTTGCTTCAGTGTGTTTGTTTTTCCTCTCGGAGTAAACCAAATGCCACCTGCATGCAAATATACTGAAAGTGGATGTGACGTGACTGGGAAATGGCCTGGATGTTGAACTTTCATAATTGTTTTCATAAATGTGTTCAGCACAGTGCCTTGTATGGAAATTTGAAGATTTTCATCAAGCTGGAAAACAAAACGTTGTTTTACTAGTCAAAGTAACTTCCCCTGAACTGTTGTGCCCCTGAACAGAGAAGCAGAAAAGAAGCAAAGTGTGTGAACTTTTCACCTAATCAATCTTGTTATGAGCATATATGATGATGTAACAAATAAATATATTGAAAGGATCAAATCTATGTTTTACCACTATAAGCTTGGTTCCACTGTTGTGCATTATGTCAGACAAAACTCTTAACATATAATAATGACGATGCACTCTGGCCCAAAGGGGAGCAACATATATAACATTAACTAAACATTTATTTATTTTACCCATCTACTGTATCAGTATCTCTAACCTGGGCTGTTGTGTTTGTGTTTTAGTGCGGGGACACATTTAAAGATGAGGATGTTGTCGTGCTCAATGGCACAAAGGAGGAGGTGGTGAAGCTGAGGGAGAAGATGGAAGAGAAGCGAACCAAAGCCAAAACTAAGGTGGGTTTCATTTCAACAAAATCACAGCTCATCTATGATGATTATGTGCTAGAGCGGGTGATCAGGGTATAGTAGTATTATTTAGTATTTAGTTTTTTTTTAATTTTTATTTATTTTATATTTATATTAGATTATTGGGTGATTTTAAAATGTTTTGCAATTTATTTATTTTATTTTAAATTATTATCAATTGACTGATATTGAAAACAGTCATGGTGTATATTAAGCTATTTATTTTGTCTTTATTTGTTCTTTATTTTCTCTGAATTGGTTGACAATGCAATACATTGCATATATAATGTATATAATATTAAATATGACTTAACAATCTGACTGTTCAATAGTCTGGTATTTGTAAGTATTTGTCACCAACAAGATGGAATGTGTATTTTTTATAAACTTAAAACTATCCAATCATAAGCGCCTGTCTTTTCCATAAAAAAAAAGTTTTTTAATGAATAAATCTCCCTTCCTGTTTTAGAAATCAAAGAAGAGCAAAGCAGCAGAAACTGCGTCCACACCCTCAGAATCAAAAGGTTTGTGTAAAGCACGGAGGAGGCAACATGCATCATTTTAGACAACCTGTTAAGCATTTACATAAACAAAACCAAGCGGCTAACAAAAGCTGTGCTTTGGATGATGTTTTGAATGTGCTGCAGTGGGGCTGTATGGGTCATTCAAACTCTTAACTCACATGAACCCTCAGTAAATACCATGCTTTTTAAATATAGTCTTGTGGTAAAATAATGCTGCAGAAAGATACACCATCAACCTCTCAGTACTTGTGTCTGTAGATATCGCTCTTATCTTTGCTGTAAGATGTGGATGACTCGCCCCAAGCCAGTAGAAAGAATAGTCACATTTATCAAATATACTCCCATCTGCTCTTTTTCCCTGAAGGTTTATGTTTTTCTTTCAAAAAACGTGTAGCAGAGGTGCTCTGTTTCAGCCGGTATAAAGCACTGATGTTGCCAGCAGAAAGCCGACTTTCTGTACTCCCATGATTGAAGTCTTATAACACCATTTCTTCAGTTTATTGGGATTTTGCAGTGATGTGTCAGGTGTAATTATTAATCTAATTTGGTCACATTTCGTTTTTAGTTTTGGATTAGTCACAGTGTTCGCTCCCTTTTGTAACTGTAATGTGTGTTACCCAATTTCTGTTTACTCTCCTAAGTCTCATGAAAAAGGAAAGACAAGCACATCTTAGGAGGAGTGATATTGGCACAGGTGGAGTGGTCTTACAGTCTGCTCCTGTGTTTATTGATCTGAGATCAGACACATCCAGTGTTCTGTGTCCTTGGAGAGCTTTGGTGTGGTTTCCTGTTTAGTTCTGCAGAATATCACAAGGCGCTCAGTCAACACTGTACAGGATGTTGGCTGAGAAATAGAAGTTGCTTACTGAATCAAAGAAATATAAAAAAAAATACAAGTGCAGATTTTCTCTTCTTGCTAATGTTATGTGGTAACAGTAAGTTTTTTTTAAATTAAAGAAAACATTGCTTTTAATATTACAATTATTACAAACTATTATCTCTGTGTATACATGGGTTGTAGTTGATTAAGATCTTTATTATCTCATATCTTTTTTCTTCCCGCAGATGAAAAACAAAGTCCACCAGTGGCTGAAACAGAGAGGTCACTACAAAATGGTGGTGAAAGCAGCCAGTCAGGTAGTTAACCACTTTTTCTCTTTGATACATACAGACAAACAAAACTTAAATGTAGCCTTAACCTAAATTTGATAGCTGGCTGAAGTGCTGGCAGTCATTCTGAAGGATTTGTGTCTGAAATTATAGTTTAAAAAAGGGATAACCGAGCAGTGCATGTATTCAGCTGGTAGACCTTAAACACCAAGAATCATTTTAAAAAACATTGGCTAGGTGTCAGATAAAAAACTAAGGAGATGCAAAGTATATTTCAATTTCAACTCCCTTTTAAAGAAAGAACAGAGCCCAGTTTTGTTTTTTAAACACATTCTCTAGTCATGCATTCACTGAAATACCACTCCACAAAGACATTTTCTTTATTATAGAAGAAAATGAACTTAGAACTAGAACAGATCTCCCCAGCATAACAGCAGCATAACTTCGATTGATCTAAACTTCATTGAGAAAACAAGCATTTTTAAAAGTTGTTTGCTCATGTCAAAGCATGACTTTGGTTTAAACATCTGCACCATATTGTAGTTATTTCTGCCTCGTTTTGATCCAAAATCTGTGTATTTCTGCTTTAGTGGTAGTCCAGATTATCCATAAAGGTATAAAACAGCAATAGACTGCTGCAAAGGCCCAAATGTGGCCTGCAACAGAGTAGCAATACTTCTGCTCCGCTGATTTTCAGAAATGCCTTTGCCATGTAACTATACCGGTTGTTGATCCCTTGCGGCTCCTGCCGACTAGTTTAGAGGAGTGAGGAGTCAGCAGTGAATGACGACATGAACAATCAGAAATTTTTTTTGTTCGTTTCTCAAAAACAGTGAACCGAGTGACAAAATGCTTGTTTTTTTGTTTTGTTTACCATGTTTCTTACTCTTCTTACTGCCTTGTTTTACTTCATCCTGCTGTCTTTCACCATTTTACTATCTAGAAGTGGCCGGACCCTCCGGATCCTCCAGTTCCTCTAAAGGCTCCAAGTTGTCATCATCCTCCGCCACCAAAAGGTCCATCCAGGAAATGAACGAGAAGTCCGAGGTCTTCAAATCCCTGTTCACCACCCACAGCTCTGCCAAGCGCACTAAAGATCAGACATCCAACTGGGTCACCCACACCCCGTATCACTTCTAGTAACTATCACTCAGAGCAAACATCACCATTTTTAGATTGCTCCAGAAAACGTGACCCATTAAAGCCCTGTTACTGATAAACCTAGTTCTACATACCCAGCTCCAACACACACACAGACACACACATTACCCACATGACCTTTAATAATATCAACAATGTGTGTACTTGTTGCCATCTGTTGCATCAATTCCCAGCAGCACAGTGTTTACATGTTGTGAACATTTTGTTAATAGCTCCCCGAGCTGTTTAGACTCTTCTGTAACCTTCCTCCCACATGTATTCCCCAGTATCACACTGTTCTCAGTTACAGGTGCTCTGAGAATTGATGCTAGGTTGACTTAACTGTCTCTGTCACTCTGCTGTCTCCTAGTGGACACAGCGCAGCTTTTTAAACTGAAAAAAAAAAAAAAACAAGAAAACTGAAAGAGCTCTCAACCTATAAAGCAGGTGCTACTGTATTATTCTCATCTTCAGAAATTATTTCTATGAATCAACACATGTAGATCATTGATATTTCTCCCTTATAAGCTCTGTCAGTAAAAACGTTTTTCTTTATAAAATATATTAAACCCATTTAGCTAATATGGTTATTTTCTTAGAAAGTTGGTTAAAAAAAGACCACAAAGTCAGTTTAAAGCTTATATGTTGAAGCTTCTGATACTCACAGCTAGCTGTAATAGGAACATACCATTTGCATAGAGGCTGTTCACACCTGGCATTAACAGGGGACAGATGTGATCACAAGTAGACAGCTCTAAATCTGTGTTTACACCTTCAGGTGTCCCGAGGGACCAGTTGTGATCAGATCTCACTTCAGCGCTCCATAGGGTAATACAGTGGATGTTGACTTGTAAGATCATAGCCATTTCTGTAGCATTATCCTACAGATTTGTGAATTCTGGTAAAATGTTTGGGCCTAAAAATAAAAGGTTGTTATTTACCTGTGGTCTGCAGGGACCTCCGTGCCCTTAGCCATGCCCTTCCTGTGCTTGTGGAAGCGTGTCTGTGTATTTACAAAAGTGCAGTGAGACCTTAGGATCAAACTGAGAGGTCAGTTGAGTGGGCAGTCCTTATAACTACTACGAAGGATGCGTTTGTATCCACACTTGTGTCCTGAGTGCATTTACACCTGTACTTATAGCTGCCGACTTGTGATTGGATCATCCACGATGCAGGTTAATATCAGGTCTGAACAGGGCCTCATTTTTCTTCTCATCCTTAATTATCACAATCTTCAATATTTAAATTTTTCCAAACAAGCTGTGGGTTTCTTCCTCCCTTCTGGAAGACCTTTGATGTGAAATCTAGCAACATTTGTTCTGTTGGCTTCCAGTTTCATTGCAGAAAGTAGTGGAATTGAATTATTTCCATTCAGATTTTTTTTTAGGATTAAAATGTGTTCTTCCTATTTGCAATTGGACAGTCATTCATTTTTCTTTTTTCGTGTATAACAAGCAGAATAAATTTCTATTAAATCCTATTAAGATTCTTTCCTCTCTTCTTCCTCTACTACAAGTAAAATACAAAACACTCTGCCTTAATTGTTTGTTTTGCCTGCAGTATAAAGCTTAGTTACACAGTTCTGTATGTGCAAGGAAGAGCAATAATTACCTGTGATGACAGCAGCAGCAACAACTCCCTGCTGTGCCCTTCAAGGGAAAATTTACACCACAACAAACTATAAAAAGCTCTTATTACGTCAACAGCTTACATGTGTTTCCATGTGAGGGTGTGAAAACGACATCCGTCCTCTGGTTTCGTGTACAGAATTTGATCAAAATGCCAAGCTGGCACCATCGAACTTAATTTATATTCATTAAATCAGAAATCGTGCTGTTGCTTGGTTGCTGCTCCGCATACATCCTGCACTGATTTCCACTAATTTCTACTAATGAAACAGGAGATCAAAACATGCTTCCAGTCAGATAGTCCGTGCTGCAGGAAGTAGCCTAATTAGATCTTTAACTTCAGTAAAAGTGACAAAACATCAGTGTAAAAATACTCAATTACCAATAAAAGTAATGCTATAATGAAATGCTTAAATATTTTTCAAGGTTTTCCTAATCTCCAACATGACATGAATATTTTTTATATAATTATATATTTTGGATTATTCACCAACAGAGATGGATTATATGGCATATTAAGAAGATTTAAGATGTGTCATTGTTACGCATACATTGATAATTGTTCATTGCTGATGCATTAATGTGTCACTCCAAACTGGAACTGATATTAACTATTTTGTTCATTGAATAAGATTTTAAAAAGTACAATATATCACTCTAAAATGTAGTGCAGTAGAAGTTGTAAGTGGAAATACTCAAATGATGTATCACAACATTAAATATTAACATATATAATAATATATATTTATTAATTAAATAAGTACAGTAATACTGAAATGACACCTCTTCTTACTGGATTTGCCTATATGCATTTTTTTTTTTATATATATATATATATATAGGTAAAGATAAGCTCGATCTAAAGTGAGTGATTCTTCCTCAAACAAACACGGGTTGATGTTCGTTCCGTGGTAATGTGAGGCTGCAGCCGCAAGGTGGCAGCAGAGTCGTCTTTATCACACCTTGTGATTTTACAGCCTCAAACTGCGGTTGCAGCGTTACAAAAAAGAACAAACAAAGGGGGAGTCTGCCTGCTTCTCATTAAATGTAAGTTACACCATAAATAATCCAATCATTGTGGCTAGAAAAAATTAAATAAACACTGCGCCGTCTTGTCTTCATCCAGCAGCAGTCTGTGGCGTGTTTTTTTTCGGTTTAATGTTGATTTATACCTTTCTGCGCACGTTAGATCATTGAATATGTAGTTTACAAAGAAACAATGCCTAAATATGAGAACCAAATGAGCTGATGTAAGTTTTTTTTTTTAATTGACCCCTTGTTGGTTAGCAAATAAACTTTTCGTATTTGCGCGAGAGCTCTTGTTTATTTGTTTTCTATGCACAGCATTGGCTTTATGTAGGCCCGTAATTTTGTCAGCGTCGAAGTACATTTTCTGATCTGAGTGCATGTTTATAAAGATACATTTACCAAATCCTGCAGGAGAGAATGTGATGCGCTCTGGAAAACTGTGGGGATTCACAGTATTTGAACGCATCTTTCAATAGATTTATCTGAACGTTTGCACTGGCGATAACATAAATGCAGATTTCTTATAAATTGTAATTAGATTTGTATAACGATCAATTTAAGCTTTCATTCATTAACAACATAGAATCAGAATTTGGAGTTTAAATAAAATCACTTAGCCTGTAGCCTACATAGCTGGTTATAGTTTTATTGTCCGATTATGTTTTTTCTTTTCATGAAACACAAAATAGTCAATCTTGTCTTCAGACATAATAAAAATAAAAAATATATTTTCTAGAAGTGTGAACATTTTAATACACAGATATTTTATATAATTTGTTCTCATTATTAACTCTTGTTTGATGAGGCTTTATTTTATGGCAGGTGTTCGGGCTGCAGATCAGAGAGGTAAGTTATTTATTATTTTTTCAGAACAAGATATGTAAGCTACATTCTCCACCACATAGCAGAGACACTTTGATCTGTTCATTAGTTTAAGCTAAAGTATTTGGGAGATCAGATAACAAGAGCCATTTTAGGCCTTAAAAAGCTTCAGTGGCTTTTGAAAGCAGATTCTTTTGGTCAGCCTGGGGCGATGTGGCTTTTGGGGGTGGAATTACCTCATCTTGAAATTTCCCCACGTCTTATTTTCACCTTTTCTTACACCTTAGCCTCTAAAACATTGTTTCTTTTTTCTCAGCAGTAGCAGATCATTATAAGGCTTAACAATAACTCAGCCAAGGCTATATATCTAATCCTGAGTCTTATATTCAGTTTAGTTTATTTCAAAATTATATGTTTTTAATTATTTTTGTGCGCTCGTGCTCTTACCCTAATCCATTTAAATATAGGCCGATACGTTGCTTGTTTTAAAACATAAATGCAGGTTTTCATCAAGGAACTATAGATTGTTTTGATTTATCCCACTCAGGTGTATTACACTGGCTGGCGCATGCGCACTGCGCGTCAGTCAGGTGAAGTCGTCAACGTAAACCTCTCATGGTTTCACTCATTCGCTGCGTCTCAGTGGGATTGCTGTGACTGGAGCTTTGCAGATGTCTGTGCTGGAGAGGATAGACTGGAGGGTGAGTGTATTTTTCTCTTCCAGCTGACTTAGTTTAACCCGACCTGCCTCATGTTTATCGCTTTTTGCTGCTGAGTCTATATTTGTTTTTATTACTTTCCACCGTAATCACCTGTTAGTAATGGCGCAGCGCCGTGTGCGCTTTGGAATAGCCCGTGATTAATGTCAGTAAGGCCAAAGAGGCTTTACTCTCCCCAAAAGACATGGAGTAATTTGGTTTGAGGCTACTTGAAAACGTGATGCTGTTTATGGTCGAAACTGAAATAGACTTTGACAAAGGCTTTCAATTAAAAAATATGTTTGTTTAAAAAAAATAACATTAACATTTATATTGAATTTTTAAAAAATAGGTTACGAGAATGGAGGAGCGATATCAGAAGGGAATCATATGCATTAAGCCACTACAGAGCAATGCAAACAAACTCTATTATACATATATATAATGTTGGTCATATAACATAATGTATATACATGATATCATAGTGCCCTTTATTGTGAGCTGTGTTATATTCACTATAAATTAAAGGCGATTTTTGGATTTCATTGTAATTCATTTAAATGTAATTAACTGTGAAAAGCCACCTTGAAAAATAATACATACATACTTTTTTTTTTCTAACAGAATATATAGACATTAGCCTATTGCTTTCAACCGAATTGAAAAATTATTTGGCATGGATCCATCCAATCTGAGCACCTGACATCAGATGTCAGAAGACTGTCATTAAAAATGACAAGCTGAACATCAGATTTTTTCAAAACATCACGTGAGGCCAAGCGTGACTAACTCCCTTTAGGTCTGCTCTGTGTCTCTCCCAACGTAAAATAACATTTAATCAGCGCGCATTTCACTTCTGCTCCGCATCACAACAAGCCAAAGACCAACACGCACAAAAAAAAGATAATCCTTATCGTCTTGCACGTCCTGTTGTTCCCATGCTCAGCCGATCCTCACAGCTTGGGTGCACGGACGCCACAGGCTGTTATCCTAAAAGACAAAGGTCTGTCCATTAATCTCACAAATTATAATCTGACATGTCGTCAAATGATACAAAACCAATTAACGCCATGACTCCAAATAATGTACATTATTTTCTTTTGGGCAAGGGGATTTTTTTTTTAAAATGCAGATTTTAAAAGTTTTAATGGCTAAAATAAAATACACTAAAACGTCACAAACTCATGCACAGTTGGGTCTTAATTTAAAAACAGAAGAAAAAAAAAACATCTTTTGTCTCCACTCTGGGTTTTGATGCATATCAAAGCAGCCTTGTTTTGACATTGCAGAACTCCACCAAAAATGTAAATGAAGTTAAGAAAGAGTTGTTTGTTGAGATCCTTTGAGCTTTAGAGGTTTTTTGAAAGAATGATGCAGCTAAGCCCTCGGGCTTATTGCGGTTTGAAACAAGCCCTTAACCACCACTGAGAGACACCGACATCACAATGTTATGGGATTATTTCAATGCATATTATTTTATTCATTTGCACTTTTCTTAGTATATTCCTGATTAGCAAGTCAAACACTAACCAAAGTTATTTTGAGTAAATACGATTAGCAGAATTATTTACATGCATAAAGAACATATAGAGTAATGCTCTACTGTACATCTGATAACATGGAGTTGAACTTCCACTATTGTGAATAATACTAGGATAATAATAATATTTTTCAAACATGTTGTATGATCAGAAATAATGCTTGGTATAATTATGAGCAATTCAAACACATTTAAAAGCAATAAATAAAAATAATTGCAGTTATTTATATTGATTACAACAGAAGGTTTTATGAACCTGTTTAAAAACTCTGTAAAAACAAATGTATGTTTCCATCATAATAAGCAGAACACTATCAACATTGTAGAACATCTTGAACCGAGCACTGTGATTGGCCGAGAGGCATTACATGTACGTCATGACTTCACCATTAAGGTAAACTGGCAACCTGTCAACGCAACGTTACTTAAACGGAGTTGTGTTAAAATTGTATTACATATGTAGTGAAAGTTTTTTTTTTTTTTTAATTCTGCAGCGAATAAACATGCATTATTTCCTTAATAGTTAGAGCTTATAATTTTGCATCTTTTCGTTAATTGTCATCGAAGTATAAAGAATAAAATCCCAGGTGTCCTAGTCATGTTTTCAGGTTTCGATGGGGCTTGAGGACTGTTAAAAAAAACAAAAAGTAAAACAACTTGTAGGTGGTGAGAGACTTCTCTCACTGTAAGCCACGGAAGGTGGGCTCTGGTAGAGTCAATAAATGTCTGACACTGTACAGACGGACCGAGTTCTGATTGGACTGCTGTCCTGCCAATCAGCAATATTTTCATTTTCCCTTTTGGCTGACATCATCGCGCAGGGTGACGCCCCCTCGGAGCGGCTGTGCAGATATAGTACAGTTCTCGTGAGTGCACCAATAAGGCTGAACATCACTTTTTCGACCATAAGAGGGAGTCAAGTTTCTTATATACACCGTTTTCGCCCACTTCCACAACATAACTACACAACACAGTGACCGGACAGGGGGAATATTGCTTGACAACGATTATTTTCTCCCATAGTGGCTGTTGGAAACTCATATCTGTGGCTGGATAGTCAGTCGCTCGGTCACTTCGCCCCTTCAGCTTTCACCCACAACTTCGCCTCTTCTGCTTCTTCGCCGCAGCTGAAGAACAAGGTGGTTCATGATCACCAGGAAGCTTTTGACTTTTTCGTACCTGGATTAACTCGAGGGGCGACAATATTTTTTTCTTTACTTTTTCTATCACTCTTTTTTTTGTAACGGAGTGACTTATACTCTGTCAGAATGTTGTGGAAATTAGCCGACAACGTGAAGTATGAGGATGACTGTGAGGTGAGTTTCGATAGTTACGAAACAATGCGAAAATGTGCCGTTTGGATTGACAACAAAAAAAGTTTGCAATACAGCGACGAAAGGGATTTTTTTTCATATGCTAATGATAACGATAAAGGGAGATACAATGGAACTCACAAACGGCCAGCATAACAGGCGACAACAGGACAACAACTGCTAAAAAGTCAATTTTTGAAAAAAATAGTTTAAAGACGCCTACACCTTTCAAAGAAATTTCATAATAAATTAATAATACATGATTGCATGACAACAACAGTAATATATCTCATAACAATAATTAAAAAAGATATAATAATAGAAAATAAAACCATAAAATATATTTTTTCAAAAGCAGCATAGGCTAATTTATCACACGATTTCATTATTAATTCGGGCCTGACAACAATTTTTTAAATAATTATAATAACCAAAACTTAAAAAAAAAAAAGTATTTCCTTCCTACACTAAATAACCTCACCATATTTACTAAAAAAACAAACATATTAAATGTGCAGTTTAATATGTTTACGCTCTTCCCTAAACTATTATCGTTTGTACATCATGTCAGTGGGTAACAGATACTTCCCTTGAGGGACAAGTGTCAACACTACCTGCCATCTTGTTATCA